>PVIY010042844.1:0-20712 GCA_004026745.1 Myrmecophaga tridactyla | reverse complement strand
TGTGGGACAGGGCACTGGTGCACATGTGTGCAGAGCATGGGCGGCAGGTTTGGGGGAGTGGGGATGCCAGGTGTGTGTACTTGGGGTGCAAGGGGTTAGGTTCAAGCGTGTGAAGCATGGGGGGCTGGGGCACAGGGTGTGAGGGGTCGGCATGCATGGGCGCATGTGTGTGGCATATTCAAGGAGCACAGCTTGGCTTACTTCCTCATTCCCACCTCCCTGTCCATGTACTACGGAGGGTTCCAGGCATCTATTTGGAAATGGACGTGTTAGGCTCTTTGTACTAGCTGGTTGATCTCCATTCACTGCATCTCAATTCACAGCTTTTTCATCCAGAAGCTCCCTCAGATTATTTGCACTGTGGAACTGCTGTTCTTGTCATTTTTCTGTTACTCTCTAGCTGTTCCTTGAGCAGGGGTGAACTTGGCCTGTCCTATTCTGCTGACTTCCTGGAAGTCACCCTCCAGACATAGCTTTAGTATTACACATGTAATAAGCCCCACACTACATTGATGTTTTTGTTCAAACAATCATCTTCAATGAGATTTAAATACTAAGAAAATATCTCACATATTTATCCATATAGTTACTATTTCCTATGCTTTTCAATATTTTATGTAGATCTATATTTCCTACTGATAAGTATCATTTTCTTCTTCCCGAATGACTTCCTTTCCATAAGCTTTTTTCCCCCCATGATCTTTATTTATTTATTTATTTACTTACTTACTTTTTGCATGGGCAGGCACCGGGAATCGATCCCAGATCTCTAGCATGCAGGCAAGAACTCTGCCACTGAGCCACCATGGCCCACCGTCCCATGAGCTATTATATGTCTGAATATATAATATGTCACTTGTATTGTTGAAATATATTTTTGCTGGATGTAAATTTTATAAGGAAAGGTTTTAAAAATATGTTTTTAAGTTATTTTTCTACAGTTTTTATCACTTGCATTGTTAACAAGTAGCCTGTCATCCTTATCAATGTTCTCTGTACATCTGTCTTTTTCCCCAGACTGCTTTTAAGATTTTCTTTTCATTTACTGTTGTTGTTGTTGTTGTTGTTGTTATTGTTGTTTTTGTTTTTTGCTTTTTGTTTATGCATGGGCAGGCACTGGGAATCAAACTCAGGTCTCTGGCATGACAGGTGAGAATTCTGTCACTGAACCACTGTCGCACTGCCCCATTTACTGGTTTTAACATTTTGATTGTAATGTACCTTGGAGTAGTTTCCTTTATGTTTCTTGTGCTTGGAGTTCATGGGATTTTTTGCATTTGCATTTGTCAGTTTAAAGTTTCCATTAAATGTAGGAAAAATTTAGCAGCATTTCTTCAAATGTTTCCTGTGTTCTTCTCTCATTCATATTTTCTGGGGAAGTTTTAGTTTGTTAATGCTACCAGTAATGTAATATACCAGAAATTAGTTGGCTTTTATAAGGGGAATTTATTAAGTTATAAGTTTATGTTTCTAGGCCAAAAATGTCCAAACTAAGTATAATCCAAAAAACGTATCATGACTCAGGAAAGTGTCTATGATGTTTGGGGTTTCCTCTGTCAGCTGGGAAGGCATATGATTATACTTGCTAGCTTCCTGTCCTAGATTTTCATTTCAAAGAGCTCCCATGGGGGGCATTTTTTTTCCTGCATCTCCAAATATCTCTCTCTGTGTCAGCTCTGAAGATTTTCCAAAATGGTTCCCTCTCAAAGGACTCTAGTAGTGACCCACCTTGAATAAGTGGAGACACATCTCTATGGAAATCACCTAATCAAATGTCCCATCCACAATTGGATAGGTCACATCTCCATGGAAACAATTTTAAAAGATCCCACCCAACAATATTGTCTTGGGATTGAAGAACATAGCTTTTCTGGGGTACACAACAGTTTCAAACTGGCACATTATACCCTATAAATCCCTCAAAACCATGTTCTTTTCATATATAAAATACATTTATTCCATTACAATATCATAAAACTTTAAACGATTTCACTAACAATACAAATGTAATATAAAGACAGAAATAGTACAAAATCTCATCAAAGGCATTTTCAGGTTTGGGCTGTTTAGGTAAAATTCTCCGCTGGCTGTGGACCTGCAAAACTTAGAACAAATTATCTGCTGCAAATATACAAAGGAGGGAAAGTCATAAGATACATATTCCCATTGTCATAGGGAGAACTATAAAGGAAAACAAGGGTCACCTGACCTAAACAGTTCCAAAAACCTGTAGGGCACACTCCATTGGATTTCAATATCTGAGAGTCATTCATCTTTGTAGCTTTAGAAAGCAGCAGTCATCTTTTCCAAAGGCCTACACAATGGTCCTGCTCTCTACAAATTCTTGGGTGAGGGCTGCAACACTGGGGATTGTTGGGGACCATCATCTTCAAACACTGGGGCAGTACCTGGGCTCTCTGCTAACTCTGGGCACATGCTCAGTCCCCTCAGAACAATGGGGCAATTTCCAGGCTCCTCCCCTTCATCCTCAGTTGTGCACTCCACCTTCTCCAAGGCCTAAGGCACCAAAACTCTTCCTGAATAATGAATTGGAAGGCTCACCCTCTGCTTCCTGGGCAAACTCACCCTCTCCACATGTATGGGTTTGTCTACTTTCTTGGCCTGAGATTTCCTGGCTCCAGACTTTAATTTCCATGGTTCTGCCTCTGAAGTCATTTTCCCTTTCAATTGTCCTTTTCTTCCTTTTAGTCCAGAACAGCATTGGTTCCATACAGAGCCTACAACACTCTTGTTGGTTTTCTATGCAGTATGCAGGGATCATAGCCATTAGACAATGGGACTTCCCACAAATCCTTTCTGCATAACTCCATCTCCAATCATCACTTGTCCTGTAGTGCTGACTGCTTCCATGTTTAGTTAAATCCTCATGTGGGGCTTCACTTTCAGGAAGCCCAGAATTTTCCAGGCCATCATATTCTGTTTCCTTTGTACCCAAGAGTTGAGTTCTCAACTTATCTCTTTCCAGTCACATTTTACTATAAGCTGGCAAGAGGCAGCCAGGCTGCATTTTTCACATTTAGTTTGGAAATTTCCTCAACTAGGTATCCCAAGTCATTGCCTTTAAATTCTAACTTCCATCCAACACTAGTACTCAACTTGGCCAAATTATCCCCCATTTTAAAACAAGGGTCACCCTCCTTCAAGTTTGCAATGACATATTCCTTGTTTCTGACTAAAGCCCCATCAGAGGTATCTCTGGAATCCACATTTCTACCAACAGTCTCTTCAAAGCATTCTAGGCCTTCTCTATCAAGTTCCTCACCACTCTCAAATATTCCCCTTATTCATTTGAAAAAGCCATTTTAACATGTTTGGTATTTGCAAACTGTAGCACCCCACTTCTCTGGTATCAGAATCTGTTTTAGTTTGTTAATGCTGTCAGAAATGCAATACACCAGAAATCGGTTGACTTTTATAACAGAAATTTATTAAGTTACTAGTTCACAGTTCTAAAGCTATAAAAATGTCCAAACTAAGGTATCCAGATACAGATACCTTAACTCAGAAAGGTCTGATGATATTTGGGGTTTCTCTTTCAGCTGGTAAGACACATGATGACATCTGCTAGTTTTCTTTCCCAATTTCTCATTTCAAATGGATTCCCCAGTGAGTTTTTCTTTCCAGATCTCCAAAGGTCTTTCTCTTTGTCAGCTCTAAAACATTTTCCAAAATATTCGCCTCATAAAGGACTCCAGCAAATGACCCATCTTGAATGGGTGGAAACACACCTCTATGGAAACCACCTAATCAAAAGGTCCCACACACAATTGGGTGGGTCACACCTCCATGGAAACAACTTAAAAAAATCTCACCCAACAGTGTTGACCTGGGATTAAAGAGCTTTTCTGGGATACCCAACAGTTTCAAACTGGCACAGGAATTATCTCTGTCTACCTATCTGTCTACCTACCTACCTACCTTCTTACCTACGCATATCTAGCTTAGACTCCATGAAGTTTTCCTTCAGCTCCTTGATTCTCTGTTCACTCTTTTTTAGTTGTCTTTTCTTTCTGTATTTAATTTTGAATAGTTTTTTGTTGTTAGCTTTTAAATTCTCTTATCCTTTTGCTTATAAAGCATTGTGAAACCATGTCTTTTGAATCTCAGACATTATAGTTTTCATACTTTGAAATTTGGATTGGGTATTTTTATATCTTTCCTGTCTCTACACACTGCTATGAGATTACTCAGAGCTAAGATTTTGAGGCACATCACATCAGCCTGCCCTCCCCAATCTCTGGGGATCAGAAGGGGACTGGATATTAAGTTCAGCCATATGGGCATTGATTCTATCAATCCTGCCTATGTAAAGAAATCCCAATAAAAACTCTTAGGCATTGAAACTCCAGAGAATTTCTTATGATTAATAATACGCATCATTGTGCCAGGAGAGTGATGCATTCTGCATCTACATGGGGATAATATGGAAACTTGTGATTGAGTCTCCCTCAGACAGTGCTCTATATATCTCTTATTATTTGTATCTTTTTTACTTATACTAAAACTATAATCATAATAATAGCATTTCTCTGAGGTCTGTGAATTGTTTTAGCAATTTGCTAAACCTGAGGAGGTGGTGAGAACACCCAAATTTGTAGCAGGTTGGTCAGGAACCCTGTTTAAAGAGTAATCTTGTAGAAGATTTTCCTTTACCTATGGAGTCTTGCCTAACTCCAGGTAGAGTGAGACTTGCCTGGTAGTTACGGTCTGAATTTTTAAAGTTATTTGTACTTCTTTTCTTATTATTTTTTTTTATCAGCCAATGCTGGACATACCAAATATTTCTGAACAACTCAAGATTCTGCCCCTACAACACAATCCCTAGAAGTATTTCTCTGGTACATATAAATGCCATGAAGCTGATGGTAAAAACTAGTTGCTATATAAATTTGTCTTTTTGCCATATCAGTACATCTCTCAAAGTCTGCTATTTTTTTAGCATTTCTAGTTAATGCTTGAAGACAGTTCAGAATAATAACAAAGTTGAATTTATTAATTATGTTATTAATGAGGAAAATTATTGTTGGTGATCCAACAATAATTTTAAGAACAGAAAAGGAACTCAGCTACCTGTATGCATTTTCCTTAGTAAAACCTTAACTTGTAGGCGGCTATTTTATTTTCAGTTTGTCTAAAGCAATCAACTCTGGAAACACATTTTTTAAAATCCACTTTTTTTTAAGTCCAATTTAATCAGAAAAAAACTTTATTAACTATAGTAAATAAGAGATTTAAAGTGAATGCCATTTTACTAAACTTTGTTAATTAATTTCACTTCCCAGGACTTGATTCTATCAAAACCTACTAGATGAAAAATAGCACTTTTTTTGCAGAATTTTCTATTTTCTAAAAGGAAAGATCAGTTATGTTTAATTCACAGACTTAAAATTAGTATTTCCAAGTGGCTGGGGAAAATAATGAATGCTTTTTGGGAAAATATCAGAAAATTGTGAATTGAAACAGACCTCAAGGTACTTACCCACTACGTCCAGAAGAAACAGCAGCTGTCTGATGCTTGACACATAATTTGGGAAGCTAATTTTTGGCATAAAATATATTTTGCTCGAGTTCTTTTCATATTTAAAAGCCCCTCTATTTTAATATATGTGAAAAATGGATAAAAGATGCATGTTAACCTATGTAAAAATAAGGCGATTACATTTTCTGTTTTTATTTAATTTGTGATGAATGAAATAAAAATAGCTACCTAGTATGTATTAAAAGGGACCTTTTGGGTGGACATGGTGGCTCAGCAGGCAGAGTTCTTGCCAGAGACCCAGGTTCGATTCCCAGTGCCTACCCATCCAAAAAAAAAAAAGGGGGACCTTTACTAATCATTTCATTTCATACACACGTGTAATTATGCTTTTAAATCTGCATGAGGTCATGACTTTTAAATGATGGTGGCCTTATTTTTAGTTACTCATTCAGTTGTGGAGAAGTTCAGCTTGAGCACTGTCAGATACACAATTTTTAAGTTTTAAATTTGAAATAAATTATTCTCATATAAATGCTATTCAGTTCCTACATGGTACGTTGTGGGGTTGTGGGAGCACAGGTTCAGGCGCCACAGAAACTTTCAGCAAATGATCCCTTTATTACTTATGCAGCACAAAGTGTCCAAAAGAGCAGGGAAGAGTTCCCATCACGAACAGTCCCCCCGGGAGGCTAACAGCGTGGGCCAGGGTCAGCGGATGGCAGGTCTGCATGCCCAACTTTTCAATGAAGAGGAGAGACATTGTGCTGTTTGCATGTTAAATATTTATCCACACTAGGGGGAGGGGTCCTGCCACTGAGAGCTCCTGCCCTGATAAGCATCTGGGGCTGCCTGTCCCCAGTTTCTTGATTCAAGGTATGGCTGGACCTTTTCATTAGACCTAACATCTCTCCTGAGATTTGGAATAGAAACAGACTGAAACATCTGCTTATGATTGAAAAGGAGGCAGGGGGTAAGCGAGGGCTGGGTGGTAGCCTCTGAGTGCGTGTCTGTGAGGTACCCAGCAAATGGCACTTCACTTTCCCCTGCAAGATAAAAATTGAACCACTATTTTTTAAAATTCATTTTAGAACAATTTTAAACTTACAGAAAAATCGCAAAGATATTACAGAGGGTTTTCATATACCCTACACTCAATTTCCCCAATTTTTGTTTTTTTTAATTTGCATATGGGCAGGAGGCACCAGGGATCGAACTCCAGACCTCCAGCATGGCAGGTCGGAGCTCTGCCTGCTGAGCCACGGCAGCCGCCCCCCAATTTTTAATATCTTATATTAGCATGCTACCTTTGTCACAACTGAACCAATACTGGCACAATATCATCATTAATTTTTACTTAATTATTTTATTATATTATTATTATTATTATTATTTGCATGGGCAGGCTCCGGGAATCAAACCCAGGTCTCCGGCACAACAGGCAAGAATTCTGCCACTGCACCACCATTGCACCACCCTGAAATAGTTTTGAAAAACATTTTACACAGTAAATATTTATATGAACCTTCTTTAAAATATGGGGACATATTCCACTTTTTTAACAAATGGAACCCTAGAGAAGTTCATCCTCTTTCTCAAGTCTTATTCTGAAGGCTGGGATTGCATTAGGCTGAATGCTAAAGTTTATTGTGTCATACTAAATCTCTGTGGTATCATGATTTTTTTCTGGCATTTCTTTCTTCCCCTTGTCCTTTCCACATTCAATCAGCTAAGCTATGTATTCTTTTCTTGGAGAAAGGTTTCAACGAGTAGAACACAAGAAAAAAGTGTAGATTCATAGCTTGGAGAGAATATGTGCACATTTTCTTCATCACCCTAACCTCAACCTACTTAAAGATTCTCTGGGTTGACAGAAGATAGAGAATCAGCAGCAAATGGGAAGGGTGCAGACCTGGTAGAGTTATGATAAAGGAAGCATCGCGTCCTTTAACTTGAAATGGGAGGGAAGTAAGGGAAGCTGGAATGGACAGAAAGGCTTGCAGAGCTGAAGGATTGTGTGTCCAATGGTCCAGAGGCCATTGGAGGAGACTAAAAGTACACAAAGGAATGGCTGTGGATTAGGTCTAGAAGGATGGTCTGAAGGCGCCCTGGAAGGTTCCACCTCATTCCAGTAATGGAAAAGACAATAGAATAATTTTCATGGTGCTAAAATAGAACTGAATAAATTAAGGGTCAATGGGAGATTGACAAATTCCCTGGTTTGTTGTGTGGCATAGAAGTATTAAACCATCCTCTATCCTCAGAAGCAAAACGAGTCGTGGATTCTCGAAGGGCCCTGCAGATGAATCCTAAATGATAAATGATCAAGGACTGAAAGAGTACAATACGTATTTCAACAGATGCCAACAGGGTCATATAGCATTAAGGACAAGAAACTACCACCTACTTCTATCTCTTTCTTACCTTGATAATGGAAAATATCCAGCTTAGATTCGATCATTGGGGAGGGGGGGTTAATTCCCATATGATTCAGATTACATTTAGAAATTAATTTGTAGAACTGCAGACAGTTTTATTTTACTACATATGCTTAATTTAAAACTTCACTGAATATTTTATTTTCAAATGAAAATTGAGTTGTTGGGTTTTTGGTGTCTCTGTAAGTGTCTATATTAAGACCCCAGATTCTTTTAATTCTTCATTTGTTTAAACTATCTTTATCACTTACATATGCATGAAATATTTAAAGAAATGCCTAAATTTATCTTGGAACCATTTTTAGATATTAAAATGTTCTAACTGCTAATGTGATTTCCTGCTGTGTTTAAACAACAGCTGGGCACTAGTGTCTCACATTTTTCTTTTGTATTTTAATGATTTGAAATGCATCCTAAAAAAAATGTTTATACGCTGGTATTTGTAATTGATGGAAACAATTGTAAGGTGAAGTTTTGAAACTAAGTCAACCTAGTACCAGTTTTTCCGTATAAATAAATATTTGAAGGTGATACATTACTGCCCCAAATTCATAGAGACCAGGTTTGTAAAAATAAATGTATGTAAACAACTTTCCTGATCTACAGACTTTCTCTATGAGCCATCATAATGCATTGTTCAATTATATAAAGTATACAGGCAGCTTTTAAAAATGCCGTCTTTTTCTTCTCTTTTCCATGGGACATATAAAAGAAATTGGATTCCCAAGCTCCTCTCACTGATAGGAACTTAAAAAAAAAAAGCATGTTATCGTGGTAACTAAAAATAATTAAGTACTTATTAAGTACTAGAGACTGATAAGTATGTTTGTGTATATTTATTTTCATGTATATTTAATCTTTACAATGAACTGTTATATTTTTAATATTTATCTTTATTTATTTTGTCCTAAATGCACCCACATGATTTTGGATTAGAAACAGATTTTTAATCTAATTTACAACATATAATAATTGTGTATTTCCTTGAATAACAGTTCTTAGCCTCAGAAGACTGTGATGAAAGTTAAGTCAAATATCCCATGCATAGAAAGTCTGTATTATAGGTGAAGAATGAGAAAAAAAAATGATTTTTTTTTTCTTTTTAACATGGGCAGGCATCAGAAATCGAACCCAGGTCTCTGGCATGGCAGGTGAGAACTCCGCCTGCTGAGCTACCATAGCCCACCCAAAAAAGAGAGAATTTTATCTGCTTATAAATGAGTAGGAGGCATCTACCTCTTCCGCCTTTTCTGAGTATCTTAAGAAATTTCTTACTCCTTGGAGTATAAATAAATACCTCCAGAGAAATGATAGGCCCACATCCCCTAGCTTTACCTTCTCTGGTCCCAGGCCTCATTCCTCCTTCAAATGTAAATATATACCTAGGAGTTAGGTAAATTTCTCCCAAGTTCTCAACATGCTGTAAATTAACTTACAGAGCTTGCTTTCAGATGAGGTCCTAAATTTCACTCAGATTTACTTAGAAAGCCCTACCGTGCAGAAACCCCCAAATTATTTAATAACACAGCCCCCGTGTGTTTATTTTGCAGATGTGGCAATTCAGCTCAGAGACATTAATTTGCCCTGGATCAATTTTAAATTACTGATGAAGCCAGGATTTTGACCCTCATCTAATATTAAAGCCCAGGCTCTTACATATTAGAGGCTTTTGCTTATTGATTGGCTGGATAAATGAATGAGGGCATAAACTGGCCATCCCTAGTTGCCACAAATCAACTTTTATTTCCCATTCTTTTTCAATCTCATTTCCTTATAACGTAGAAAAGCACTTGTAATTTAGAGCTTAGTTTAATGTGATTACTCAATTTTGAGATTGAACTCATGCCTGGGGAGGAAAAAATTAGTAAGGGAATATTTAAGGGGCTCTAAACAGAGAAAAGAATCATGTACAAATTTCGGTAAATCTGTTAGGGCTTAATATGGATAGGAAAATCAGATTTTCTGATCCCTCAAATGGGACACATAATTTAGTAGATAAACTGGCAGAGACTAGGTCTAGTACTGCACTTCACATAGCATAGATGAGCATAATTAATAAATGAATGAACATATGAATGTGAACATGGGACTTGTCTATAATATCTAAGTTATATATAAACAATGTTAAATGGGCAAATACATTTTTTCTAGGAGTCCATTTGTTATATAAAAGAAATAACCCATCAAACATAATATTTGGCTTTGTCACCTACTTCGTTCCTTTTTGCTTAAAATTTTCCTTGAGAAAATGATATTTAGACATTAAATATTTAAAATAAATGTATTTATTCTGCAATTTATAGATATCAACATTTTACTCCATCTTAGAAGAACTGAAATTCAGAGTGAGTAATTATACAAATATTTGTCTATTTGTGGTATGATTAGAACTATTCTTGCCTTTTTTCATCATGATTGGTTTCTATAGATGCTGACACATATTGTGGGAGAAGGGAAAGGGATTCATCTCTGAGCTTCTCATTGTTTGAATAAAATTGCCATTTGCACATCTTGCCAGAACTGCGATAATTTCAGGACAGGAAAGAGAATTTGTGATTTCAATACAATCCTAAAACTCTATTGCCTTTTGCTCTTCATTATTGGTGATAATATATAGATTTAAACCAAATTATACTGAGGAAATATATATTAAAACACATACAAATATTAATGATAACATGGCAATATTCCTATTGTTATTATTATTGATCATATAATAATGGTAGGCACTTAGAAAGTTTCCAAAAATACAGCTTCCCCAATATTCTAGACAAACAGAGAGGGGAATCCATGTGGCTTAGAGAAGGATAAAAGTTCTTCTGGAGAAGGAATGTCTAGTAGGAGATGGTAATTTGGAGAGTAGTCCATTATAAACCAACAGTAACACCTTGAAGATAGACAAATAGATACAAAGAACTGATGCTGGCGACAATATCTTAACTTCCTACCTGGTTTCCAAGGAGTAGATGAAGACTAAGTGGCTGATGAAGTTGAAATTGTCATTACTATTTTAGAGATGAGAAATTAAATTAATGGAAGTAAAGTAACTTGCTCAGGTTTAAGTCTATAGCAGAACAATGGTTAGTCTGTTTTTGCAATGCTGTATTTATGGAAGAGCAAAGATATATGTGGCCTTCTGGTCTACTCACTCCTCCGTGAAACTTTCCATCATTATGTTTGGGTGCACAGGTTTAAATTTCTGGGTAATAGAGCAGCTCCAAAAGTCCAAACTTTCATTGCAGTAAGGTGATCACTTCATCTCCTTGCTTGCAAATGAAGAGTTATAAAACAATTTCATAAGGTCAGAGAATTGTATCGATGCACACGGTCCATTTTAATTAGTGTGGGGTATTATTTCAACATGATCCTTCCAATTTCTTTGCGAAAATCTCTGCCTGCTAACTGAAGTAAGTATGGAGCTTAAATGCATTGACTTCTGACGATTTACACACATCAAAATTATTGACATTAAGTTTTATTCTAGCAGGAGTCTTTTTTTTTTTAAATATTGAGTTTAATAGTAAAGGCCCTAGACATAGCCATAGTCTAGGCATCTTTACCAATAGATAAATGGCATCTTAACTATGTACACAATACATAGTTGCTCTAGGATGCCTGATGCTAAGAATTAATAAATTGAGTTGGTTAATGTCCTGCTTCAGGTGAGGCATAAATGGAATGGTGAATTGGCATTTCTGGATTGTCATACCATAACATGGCCTACACGCCACACCATGTAGTAATAAATATGAAACAAAACAAAACAAAAAAAGCTATACTACCAGCAATGACAATATATGTAATCATTTGTTAAACTAAAAAATTTTCAAAATGATTTACACCAAGTTCAATAAGTAAAAAATGTTTCTGAAATTTGAGATGACTGTTGAGCTTTATTTCATTCTTTGTGTTTTTTTACATATTTATTTTGTAGTTTTTAATTTTGTTATTTTATTTTTTCATATCTTCTAAATTTCTTCACTATAAATAAAATAATCATTTTTAATTATTGAGACAGCAGTGAAAGGTGGGATAAATGTCAAAATCCATTAACTCAAAATAAATGAAGACGAATTATTCTAATGAAACAGGACAGGTAAAATATCTGGCCCGATGACAGTGAACTCCCCCTCAAAGACAAATTTCAGTATTAGAGAAATTGAATTTCCTTCTGCACAAGTAAAATCTTGATGGCATATGTGAAGGCATTCACAATATTCTCGGTGTGAGAAGAAACGACAACTACTCTCTCTATTTTTTTGTTCTTCTGTGCAATAAAAATTTACATTTTCTTTAATTGGCTAAAACACATAAATCACTATGTATCAGAAAAAGAGATTAAATCAGAATCCACTTTTACCTTATATACTTCCAACCAATTACTTTGCTTTCTTAGGAAAGATTTCCAAACATTTATTTGAAATTATCTCTGTATTATGCCATATAACTTCAACTTAGTACTCACCAACAAGTTACAATGTTTAATTTGCAGAAAAATAAAACCACAAGGTATTTTTTGTATCCAATATATCCTAATGAATGATCAATTGCCACAAAAGATCAGAGGGAATAAACACTGAATATCAATATCACAGTTATGTTGCTTCAGCTAAAACCTAACAGGTTATTAATGTTTACATTGCAGGAAGAGGACACAAATGCAAACCATTGAAGCAGGAAAATGAGGATAATGATAAAAACAGAAGGAAATAAAACATCTAAAACCCATGAATATTTATTAAATAGGAAATATTAAAATATAAACAAAGCCAAAATTTAAAATATGCTTTGCATGACTAACAAAAAAAATGAAGCATTATTCAAGACAAGCTCTCTTTTTCTGATATCCTATTTGTTAACATTATCAACATTTATTGAGAAATTTTAAAAAATCTCAAAAGAAAGTAACGTATTTGATATTTTATTTAAAAAAAAAAATAGTGTTCTAGTTTGCTAGCTCCCAGAATGCAATATACCAGAAATGGAATGGCTTTTAAAAAGGGGAACTGAATAAGTTGCTAGTTTATAGTTCTAAGGTCAAGAAAATGTCCCAATTAAAACAAATCTATAGAAATGTCCAATCTAAGGCATCCAGGGAAAGATACCTTGGATTATTCACTTTGCTTGCTGATGAAGTTCAGGGTTACTCTCTCAAGTGAGAAGGCACACGGCGAACACAGTGCGGGCTTCTCTCTTGGCTGGAAGGGAACATGGTGAACATGGCATCATCTGCTAGCTTTCTCTCCTGGCTTCCTGTGTCATGAACACCAGGAGGCATTTTCCTTCTTCATCTCCAAAGGTCACTGGCTGGCGGACTCTCTGCTTCATGGTGCTCTCTCTAAATCTCCAGCTTTCTCCAAAATGTTTCCTTTTTTATAGGATTCCAGTAAACTAATCAAGACCCACCCGAATGGGTGGAGACACATCTCCACCTAATCCACTTTAACAACCATGCTTGATTGAGTCACATCTCCAGGGAGATGATCTAATTACAGATTCAAACATACAGTACTGAATAGGGATTAGAAGAGATGGCTGCCTTTACAAAATGGGATTAGGATTAAAACATGGCTTTTCTAGGATACATACATCCTTTCAAACCAGCACAAATAGTTTCGCTTATTTAAAAGGAGGCTCACGTGGCACAACTCTCGGCAATATCACTCCAACCCCTTTCAAAAGAGAAAATATGACAATTAACCAAAAGCTAAATTTAGAGAAATATAGATGATAAACTGTAAATTTCTGTAATATAGAAAGAGCTCTTTGTAAACTACAAGGAAAGGCAAAAAAAATAGAAAATTGGATAAAGAGCTAAATCTACACTAGCTGCTATGTGTGATTACTTTAATTTAGACTAATATTTAATAAAATTTAAAATTCAGTTTTTTAGTCATTGTTTCCACATTTCAAGTGAATATATACATTTTTTCTAAAAATGCTTGACGAGTGCTCGTTCATAAATTGTTAAATTATGGAAAGCAAATACAAATGACCAACAAGCAAAACACACAGATACCCAAATTGACTAATAGTCTGGGAAACGATGAAAATAGTAACAATGTCACGTTACACTCACCTCACTAGCAAAACTTGAAAATGAAGAGTATTCTTTCTAACTAAGATTAGCATATTCTCACCATTATCAAAGAACTATGAATCTTTATGCAATTTTTAAAAACCAAACAATATTTTTAATAACATATTTATAGCATGTACATGTATATATTATATATAAATCTTTTGACAGTAATAGTTCTCACATAGAAACAAAAGTCCGAGTGCAAAATAGCATATGTTCCAAGGTGTTTATGGAAGTCTTGTTTGTGATGGAGAAAATTCCCCCTCCAAAAAAGCAAAAAAACTAGAAACAAAATAATTTCCTGTCAATAGAGGAGCAGCTGAATATATTACATTATACCCACATCTTCAAATACTGTGCAGCCATCAAAAACAGTAACTTAAAATATTGGAAGTTGACTTAGAGTGACAGCCACAAGGAGTTGTGAGTTTAAAATGAAAGGTTCAGAGAAATTATGCATTATGTGAACCCATTTTTTGCAAAAAAAAAAAAATGTTGCATGTACATGTATATGATTACCTGAGCATGGAAAGACAGGGGGGACTTCATTTGAGATTATTCACTTTGCTTGCATGCTGTGGAGGTAGAGATGGCAGAAAGGAAGAGTTAAGCACAAAAGCACTTAAAAAGAAAGTATGATTTGATTATTCATGCAATCATATACAATTACACATGATTATATATGTGTAAATACATTAAAATAATTAAAACAGAAAATCCATGCTTTACAAATCCAAGGAAAACTAAATTTATCCAGAGTTCATTTTCCCTAATCAAAACTGTAATGCACATTTGTTTTTCAAAGCTCTCAAATAAAATTTTTCTAGCAGCATATGGTTTAATTGCTTTATTTAGGTGCTAGCTATGCTTCTACTTGTTTACATAAAGTTTTAACCAACACATCTCCACAAACAATAATTTTATTTAAGTAACCATGATTAGAAGAATTTTAAAATACTAGAGCAGAGCTGTCTACAGAAATATAATGCAGGCCATATAGCAGAGAAATGTATGTAATTTTAAAAGTTCCAAAAGCTGCATTTAAAAGGTAAAAAGAAACAGATGAAATTTATTTCAGTGAGATATTTTATCCAAGCCAACATATCCCAAACTTTATCATATCAACATGCAGTTAATATAAAAATTATTGAGATATTCTTCATTTTCTTTTTCACGCTAAGCCTTTGAAAATCAGTGGATATTTTTACTTTCAGTGCATTTCAATTTGGCCTTGCTATATTTCTAGTGCAAAATAGCCACATGGGATAGAGGCTACTGTATAGGATAGAGCAGTACTAACCAACTTTTACAATATGACTTTTTAAAAAAAGTTGCTATAGTAAAAAAAATTGCCCACAAAATTTAGAGTAATGTAAATCTATCTATTTTTTTCTTTCCATTGGCACATTACATATAAATAACATACAGCATCCCTAGAACTGAAAAGTTGCCCAATGTTTCATGAACCATTTCTTTCTTGAGAATATATGGGGATAATTTTCTTTAGTGTCAGTAAAATTATCTCTAACAGATTCTATGTTTAGAAGTGAGGGTGGGATGGAGAAACGTGCATTTGCGTCTGTGTACTTTTAGACTGAGAGATTCCTGCTTTAACCAAACGCTGCATAACAATCATCTGGAGAAAAGTTTTCCTTCTTTAATTGCAGAATCTAGGCCCAATCCATACTCATGCATTAGAATTCCCAGTGAGGAAGTATGCATAAGAGGTCTGTATTTTTTAAAATGCTCCCCCATGAGTCTGAGGTAATAATAATAATCTAAGGTCTGCTTTTTTGATGAACTTTGCTTTGTAGTTCAGTCCCTTAATTTTGCAGAAACTTCTGCTCTGTTTTACTGTTTATCCTGGGTCTATTCCTTTATTCCACCCATATTTTTTCTTCACCTTTAATGTGAACTTTCCTTACATAATAATGACCAGCGACAGAGATTTTCATTAAAAGTTAATCAACATGGAGAAGATGAAAAGCTTTAACTTCTCTTTGTGACATGTCTTTACACGTAGATGACTTCAGTTGCTCCAAGTGGTTTATTTGCCTAGAGAGATTAGTACTGTTACAGAAGGAATACAAAAAAAGTTTCTGCTGTGCAAACAGAGTTTAGCAGCAAGACAATTAGCTGCACAAGCCCATTACTTGTGATTATAAAGATTGCCAGATTTCTTTACTTTCTTCATCAGTTTTGTCCATCAACAACCAAGCCTAAAGATGTATGCTCTTAGAATTTTCCCATAGTGTGAGCAGTTAAAGGTATGGTGATGCTGTGCCACAGAAGAACCTGTAGAAGTGTATATAAAAGAAAAGATTATTCCCAGTGTGTGCCCATGCAAAAAAAAGAAAAAAAGAAAAGATTATGGTGCGATGGAAAGGAACCAGAGAGGCAGCTCAATTTCCTGATGCACAAAGAGGGGGAAATATGTTCAATAATTGACGGCAACCAAAGAGCTCCTCATTTACCATCTTCCTTGGAGGCTACCAAATAACTTGGAGACAGTCTCTTTAAAATATGTAAGGCTCTGCAATATAGTTAAGGAGAGGGGCATTCTGGATGTATCTTTCCCATATGGCCCCTGGCTCCCAATTGATATAAAGAAGTTATGCCCTGAATGGGGCAGCTGTCAAAGGGAGTCATTTTAGCAGAGTAAGGTGACTGTGGAACCTGGACAGTGACAAAATGAGGGTCACAGTCAGAATTCAGAGAAGTGCATCACATTTATGTGAGCTGAGGTATAGCAACTGGGACATTAAAAACATGATGAGTTGCATCTGCTACAGATGTCAGGTGACAACGACTCCCAGGCAAGCCACTCCCAGGGGGAACAAGGGCTCTTAAAAGCTGGGGTCACAGCTATGTCAGCCACTCCCACCACCTTTCTTCCAACAAGGAACCATCATGTGGGAGACAATCAGAAGACTAAGGATCTTCATCCAAAAGCAACTGATCAAAACTGACAATATTAGATGAGAGTAAACTTTAAACCAGATTTGATATGTAATTAATTTTTTTGCCTGGTCAGAAGAAAGGCCAGATTCATTTTTAAAAATTTTAAATGAATTTTTCTGCCTATCTGTCTGTAATGAGTTTATTTGTTTACTTCAACAATGTTAAAGAATGAATTATTTAATGTAATATTAATCATCACATGAATAATATTTTATCATAATGAAGACTTTAACACTGCTGAAAGAAACATAGAAGGTGCCAACTATATTTTTTTAGAGTAAAATGCTTTATTCTGCTTGTTTAAATAAACAAAGACTTAGGAATAAAGAGCAAGACATAAAACAAATTATAGGAAAACCAGTGTGATGGTTTCTATTGAACAACATTACAAGTCAAAGTGTACCCTGGAAATCAGGCAATAAAGAATCATTCACTGGGCTTTATTAAGATACACTTGACTCTGATTGTTCTTAGCAGCTTAACCTGTGCTGGGAAAGAATCCTCAGGTCCCTACTTAGAACAGAACGTCCTCTGAACAACAGACAGAAAATTGGTTATAATCTATCTCTCCTCCTTTTTCTACTACATTTAAGGAAAAATAGTGGCCACTGGGAGAAAAGGTGATTTTTTTATCTTTATTTCTAACTTGCATAGATGGCATTTCCACTAAAAACGTATATTTAATTGGTATGACATCATTATCTTATAATCTTTAGTGTAGTGCAAAATCAAAAGATTTTAAAAGTTTAAAAGCAAACAAACAACCTGGGTCTATTTTTCAGATATCTATCATGTGAATCTATCAATTCATTTTATTTTCTTACATGTTTTCTGCTTAAGCACTTTTATATTTTGCATATAAAAGTTAAATTGTATCAAAAGTTCTTAGCTGTTCAGAAAATCCTTTATTTTCATCAATAAACATTTACTAAGCACTCTTCCAAGTACTATGTTAGATAATGTTTAGCCTGAACATGATTCATTCTATTTACTAACTCAAAATGGATATGGTAGGAAACAAACTTAAATCTCCCTTTTTTCCCAAAGCTTGTACTTGTAGAAGGATTTCAGGAGTATAAATTTATTTGTAATTCATATTTATTGAAAATTTCAAATTTATTTCAAAAATAAGAATGCGTGGTGCAATGAATCCCCATGCACTTACCATCCATTTTCAGCGATTGTTAATTCATGGCCTGTTTTCTCTAGATTCTACCTGCTTCCTCCTCTCCCATGGTAATTTTAAAGCAAATCCCAGGATTCACATTATTTTATCTATTTAAACATTTTAGATCTGGGGCTAGGGGTGATTGTAAACATTTAAACATTGATCAAGCATGTATAATTACAATGTAAAAAAAAATAATAAAGAGAACTCAAAAAGCTACTATGGCTTATTTCTCATGTCACTTTGGTTTAAAGCAAACGAACTTGTGGGTTTTGTTTCTGGAATCATAGTGGACTGCATTCCAGATAATCTTCCTGTTGCAGAACAATAAAAATGCCAGGTAAAATATTTTAAAGCAGCCTTTTTAATGCAATGCTAAACGTTAGCGATCTAAAGACATCTCCTGGGGTTGGAAGCAACATGGACATATGAACTCAATAAGGCAACCAGGCACTGAACTTGGAGTATTCTCTGGTAGCAGCTTCTCATCTAATGACCCAGAGCCTTTGATCTGATGGGATTCTGTCTGAAATGTGATAAAGTCTAAGGACAGCACAGGCTGGACAACTTGATGAAATATTCTCACAGAAAGCTGTGACCCACAAAACATGGTGCAACCAAAAACAGTAACAACAATAGAGCACTCTTTGTAGCAGGTGAGTATACCTACCATTCCAATTATTGTTCTGCCAAAGGTGGAAATAATCTCCCCAAATTCCTAACTATAGTCCAAGGCCATTCTTATTTAGTTTTGGGTTCTGATTTGACATATATGTGTGGATCTTCTCCAAAATAAGCCAAACTAAAATTTAAAGTATTCCTGGGTTTATCTGTGTTTACAAATATCTAAAAGACATAAATGCAGTTCCTATGAGACATAGTAGAATTGAAGCCCAGATTTCAAAGCATTGCTCTAAAGTTCCAAGGAGCATATAGTCTTAAACAAAAAATACATATGCTCTCATTAACAAAAAGAGTGAATAAGATCATGACTGAAAATGTTCTGAAACAACAAAGTACAAAGTTAGATCTTCAAAGACTACAATATTAGAGTTATCATTTGAATTAAATTAAAATATGTACATTTAATGCTTGAAAGAACTTTAAGCATATGGATATATAGTATTACCAAAAAAAAAAAAAAATGAGGGACTATGAAAATGATCAGGTGGCTCTGAATAAAAAAGAAAAAAACAGAACTTTGGAAATGTAAACGTACAATAATTGAAATTAAACTTTGAATGGAAATTTTTAATAACAGATTAGATAAAAATGAAGTGAAAGTTGGTAAATTATATCTGAAGAAATTGCTCAAAATGGAGAACAATGAAAAATATGGAAAATATAATAGAAAATTTTAGAGACCTAGAGGATAAGTTGAAGATACGTATTCATTTAACTAGACTTCAAGAATAGTACATGAACAGAGTGAGCAGAAAAAAATTTTTCAGAGAAAATAGTTGAGATATTTCAGAACAGATCAAAAACACTTTCCTCTTATGGGTATAAAAACTTTCCACAAACTTGGTAACTAAAACAATTTGAATTTATTCCCTTTTAGTTCTGAAGGTCAGAGGTCCCAAATGGGCTTCCCTGGGCTAAAATCGAAGTGTAAGCAGGGCTGCATGGTTTCTGGAGGCTCTCCAGGTAAGAATCTATTTCCTTGCTTTTTCCAGGTTCAAGAAGCCGCCTGTGTTCCTGACCTCGTGATCCCTTTCTCCGTCTTCAAAGCCATCAGTGTAGCATCTTCTCATTCTCTCTGATTCTGACCCTGACTATTCTACCTCTCTCTTTTACTTATAAGAATGCTTGTGTTTCTCTGGAGAACCCAGGATAATCTCCCCATCTTCAAGGTTGGCTGGTTAGTAACATTTAATACTCAAAAGTTCCAAAGACGAAGACATGGATATCTTTTGTGGACCAGCAGATATCCTTACTTATCTGAAAGTACATGAGCTACAAATAAATACAGACTTTTCAAAGCAACAATGGAAGCCAGCTCAAAGAGAGTAAAATCATAATTTCAAAGTAAAACAACTATTATCCTGGAATTATATACCTACGAAAACTGTATTTCAAGACTAAAAGAAATAAAGACGCTATCAGAAAAATAAAACTTCAACTACCAAAAGACTGTCACTAAGGAAATTGCTGAAGAATATGTTTTGGAAAGAAGAAAAGTGGTCCAAGAAGCAAAAATTGGCTCTAGAAAACAAAGTAAAGATAAATTGTCAAATCAATCATGTTACTTGGAGATTTTGACTCACGGTTTTGACTCACTATCTTAATTGATAAAGTAGATAAAAAATCAGTAAAACACTGATTAAATTATTAAATAACATTAAAAACTGGAGAATAAACTTTTTTTTAGGAGTGCTAATAAAAAAATGGCAATCATGAAAAGAAACACTGAAGAAAATGACTATATGCTAAGCCATCAATCAAGTCTCAAAAAATTTCAAATGATCTACAATATTATATATATTCACATGCCAAAATTAAGTGAAGATAGATTATTAATAAAGTATGATTTTTTTAAATCCCATTTGTTTGTAATTAAAAATTC
>PVIY010042843.1:0-20715 GCA_004026745.1 Myrmecophaga tridactyla | reverse complement strand
TCCTGATGGAGATACAATATCCAGAGAGCCCTGTTCTGGATCTAATGCCCAGCTGCAATCAGGAAACAAGGGATTCAGGCAGAGGGTGCTGGGTTGAGAACCCAAGCACTGTTGATTAATAGCAAGCATCACCAGTATCTAACTATGCTACTAAAGAAATACTCTTTACCCATGACCTCTTTTTCTTTATATCTTGGCAGGAGAGTGATTCATATGGCTGTTTTATAGATGAAGAAACTGTGGCTCAGGGTGCTATGACTATCTCCAACCCTGATTTTCTATAATGTAGATTTTGTGAGGATTAAGTGAGATAAATTGAGGGCAGTAGATACTCAGAATATTAGTTACCTCCACCTGTCAATTCTGGTGTGTTTTTCATAGCAAAGCTGTTCCTCCTAATAGCTTCACAACAGACATGGCCTTGTTCCAATTGTGCAGGAAAGTTTTCATGTCTTCTGCACTTAACACAGCCTACATAGTAGTGAATGAACTGAGCTCTTCAAATAGCTTTCTTTACAATTTTGTCATATGATTCTTAAGCAAAAGAAATGATTGATGCATGTAAGGAGAGAGAGACAGGCAAATGGTAACATGCAATGTATTCGTCCTTGGCTAGCCAGATGGAGGGATAATGGGTTGATGGGCAGGTAAGTCTATACATAACACTTCACTTATACCCATATTGTACCATGGAACTCTGGACACGTTATTAAAATTTGGCAACAGTATTGCTGTTGTGTGAGCTGTGCTCTTTGTTTTTATCTTATAAACTGCTAGTTATTGATTTATTGTCTTTCAGCCCCAAATTTCCCCTTCCTCACCTGCTCTGTGAAAATGGATCTGCACCCTTTGCATGTTTTTTCTTTGCCAGGGACAAGATGTTAAGCCCTGTCAGTAGAGGTGCCAGAGGGACACTGAAAGGAAAAATAAAACGCTTTCCTTTCATTAAAATTTTCATTAATTCATTCATTTTACAAACAAATAACCTGCCTATCCCCAGGAACCTCTAATCATCTTTCTATCTCTGTGAATTTGATATTTCTAGTCCCCTTCTAAGTGATGTCCTACAATTTTGTCCTTATGTGCTTTGCTTATTGCATAGTGTATAATGTTTTCAAGTTTCTTTTATCTTGCAGAATGTCATAAAACTTCATTTTTCCTTATGGCTGAATAATATTTCATTGCAGGGATATAACGCATTTTGTCCATTCATTTGTTTATGGACACTTGGGTTGTTTCTAGCTTTTGGCTATTGTGAAAAATGCTGCTTTAAATATTGCTGCACAAGTATCTGTTTGTGACCTTGTTTTCACTCTTTGGGCATCTGGAAGTGGGATTGCTGGTTCAAATGTTTATTTTATATTACACTTTTTGAGGAGCTGACATATTGCTTTTCACAATGGCTGCACCATTTTAAATTCCAACCAACAATGTGCTAGAGTTCCAATTTCTCCACATTCTCTCCAACATTTATTATTTTCAGTTGTTTTAAACATCCATTCTTGTAGTTATAAAGTGGCATCACATTGTGGTTTTAGTTTGTGTTTCCCTAATGGCTAATGTTGAGCATCTGTTCATGTGTTTATTGGCCGTTTGCATATCTTCTTTGAAGAAATGTCTATTTATGACTTTTGCCCAATTTTAAATTGTTTGTTTTTTTGTTGATGAGTTGTAAGAGTTCTTTATATTCTCTGGATAGTAAATCCATATAAAATATATCATTTGAAACTATTTTCTCCCATTCTGTTGGTTGTCTTTTCACTTAATAATTTCCTTCAATGCACAAAAGGTTTTAATTTTGATGAAATTAAATTTATCTGTTACTTCTTTGGTTGTTCATGTTTTTGGCGTTGTATCTAAGAATCCATTGCCAAATCCCAGGTCATGAATATTTACCCATATGATTATCTAAGAGTTTTATAGTTTTTGCTCATAGGTCCTTGATGCATTTGACTTGACTTTTGTATGTAGTGCAAGGTAGGGGTCATTCTTCTGTATGTGGATATCCAATTTTTCCAAGACCATTTGTTGAAGACACTATTCTTTCCCACTGCATGTACTTCACATCCTTGTCAGAAACCAACTGGTCACAGATGTGGGGCTATTTCTGGACTTTCCCTTCTGTCCCACTGGTCTATTTGTTTCTTTGTGCTAGTACTGTCGGGCTTTGATTACTATCACTTTTTAATTCAATTTGAAATTGGAAAGTGTGAATCCTCCAACCTTTTTCTTCTTTCTCAAGATTGTTTAAACTATTCGGGGCCCCTTGCAACTTGATATAAATTTGGGGATCATTTTTTCATTTTCTGAAAAAAATGCATTGAATTTGTATATTTTTTGAGTAATAGTGACATGTCAATAATTTTAATTCTCCAATCCATGAACATAGGATGTCTTATCATTTATTTAGGTCTTCAATTTCTTTTGGCAGTGTTTTATGCTTTTCAGTATACAAGCCTTTTGAGTCCTTAGTTAAAATTTCCTGGATATTTTATCCTTTTAGATGGTATTATAAATATGATGGTCTCTTAATTTCCTTTTCATTTTGCTTATTGCTAATGTATAGGAATAGAATTGTTCTTCATGTCAATCTTGTACCCTGCCACTTTGCTGAATTCATTTGTTAGCTCTCATAGTTTTCTGGTGGATTCCTTTGGGTTTTTACTATATAAGATCATGTTCGCTGCAAATAGAGATAGTTTTACTTCTTTCTTTCCAATTTAGATACCTTTATTTCTTTTCCTTGTCTAATTTCTCTGACACCAACTTCCAGCAGTGACGAAAGGGGGCATCTTTGTCTCATTCCTGATCTAAGGAGGAGAAGCGTTAAGTCTTTCACCATTGATTATAATTTGGATGTGGCTTTTTCATACATGATCATTACCATGCTTTTAAATTTTTTTTCTAATTTTACTTTTCTGTGTGTTTTTAATCAAGAAATGGTCCTGGATTTTTTGCGAATATTTTTTCTGCATTGACCGAGATAATCATATGGCTTTTGTTTATGTAGTGATTTTCATTGATTGGATTTTGCCTGTTGAACTACCTTGCATTTCTGGAATGAAAGACACTTAGCCAATGTGTATAGTCTTTTTAATGCACTGTTGGAGTTGGTTCACTAGCATTTTGGTAAGGATCTTTGCATCTATATTCATGAAGGAAATTGATCTGTCATTTTCTTTTGTTGTGATGTCTTTACCAGGTTTTGGTATCAGAGCGTTGCTGCCCTCACAGAGTGAATTAGGAAGTGTTCCCTCCCCTTGGGTTCTTTTGAAGAATTTGAGCAGGATTGGTATTAATTCTTCTTTAAATGTTTGGCAGAATTCACCAGTGAAGCCATCTGGTCCCGCACTTTACTTTGGTGGAAGGTTTTTGGTTATTGATTTAATCTCTGCACTTGTTGTACATTTATTAATGTTTTCTATTTCTTCTTGAGTCAAATTGGGAAAGTGATGTATTTCTAGAAATATCTTCATTTCATTTTGATCATTCACTTGTTGGCACACAATTGTTCATAATTTTCTTATAATCTTTTTTATCTTTGTTAGGTCAATAGTGATATCACCATTTTCCTTCTGATTTTAATTATTTAGACATTTTCTCTTTTTCCTTTGTTAGTCCATCTAAAGGTCTTTCAATTTTACTGATTTTTTTTCTAAGAACCAAGTTTTTGTTTTGGTTATTCTCCCTGCTGTTTTTCTGTTCTCTATTTCACTGATCTCCACTGTAATCTTAATTATTTCCTTTCTTCTACTAACTGTAGGCTTATTTTGCTCTTGTTTTTCTAATTCCTCAAGAGGTAAAGTTAGGTTATTAGTTAGAGATATTTCTTCTTCTTTAATATAGGAATTCACAGCTATAAATATCCCTCTGAGCACTGCCTTTACTGCATCCCATAATTTTTGGTATGTTACGTCTTTGTTTTCATTTGTCTGCAGGTATTTTCTAATTTCCCTTATAATATCTTGTTTGACCCATTGGTTGTTTAAAAAGGTGCTGTTTAATCTCCATGTATTTGTAAATTTTCCAAGTTTCCTTTTGTTAATAATTTCTAGTTTCATTCCATTTTTGTCAGAGAGGTTAATTTTTATGATTTCCTTATTTTAAAATTTAATTAGGGGCGGGCAACAGTGGCTCAGTGGCAGAGTTGTCGCCTGCCATGCCAGAGACCTGGGTTTGGTTCCTGGTGCCTGCCCATGTAAAAAAAGAAAAAAAATTAATTGACCTTCTCTTGAGGCCTAACTTGTGGTCTGTCCAATATAATGATCCATTTGCCCTGAAAATAATGTGTATTTTGTTATTGTTGAGTGAAGTGTTCTATATATGTTGGTTAGATCTAGTTGGTTAATAGTATTGTTCTGATTCTCCATTTCCTTATGATCTTATACTTGGATGTTCTAACCAGTGTTAAAAGAGGTGTATTGAAATCTCCAGCTAGTATTGTGCAACTGTTTGTTTTTTCCCTCAATTCTGTCAGTATTTGCTTCATGTATTTTGGCACTCTGCTCTTAGGTTCATGGGTATTTACATTTTAAATCTTGTCAAATTGACCCTTTAATTGACATATAATGCCCTTCTTTGTTTATTGTAATAGTTCCTGCCCCCCACCCCCACTCTTTTGATGACTGCTTTTATGAAATATTTTTTCCATCCTTTCACTTTCAACCTATTTGTATCTATGGACCTAAGAGAGGTGTCTTGTAAACATATAGTTAGATCGTGCTTCTTTTTCTATTCTGACAATATCTGTCTTTTGATTGGAAAGTTTAATCAATTTACACTTAAGGGGATTACTGACAAGGCAAGATTTAAGTTTGCCATTTTGTTAATTGTTTATTGTAACTCATACATTTCCTCCCTTTTTCTCCATTGTTGCCTTCTTTTTTGTTCAGATGATCACCTGATTTACCTATCCTTTCCTTTTGTGTAGGCATTTTAGGTATTTTCTTTAGGTTTACCATGGGGATTACGTTCAGCATAATAAATCTAGTGCTGTTTAGTTTGTGTTGATTCCAACTTGACTTCTATTGCTTGAACAGACACAATATCTATAACCTTCTATCCCTCCCAATTATGCTATTCTTGTCTCAAGTTACATTTTTATGCCTGTGTGCCCAGTAAGAAAGTTTTATGTTGTATTTTATGCATTTGAATTTTCAGCCTTATAAGAAATGAAAGATAGCATTACAAATGAAAAATGAAATAATATTGGCATATATATTTACCTACCCAGAGAGTTTTATTTCTTCATCCATCATTGAGATACTCTGTAATGTCCTTTCTTTTCAATGTGGAGGACTCTTTGTTCCATTTCCTATAAGGCAGGTCTAGTGGTATTGAACTCCCTTAGTTTTTGTTTGTCTAGAAATGCCTTAATTTCTCCTTAAGTTTGTAGAACAACTTTTCTATTATTCTTGGGTAACAGATTTTTCTTTCAGCACTTTGAATATATCCTCCTGCTACCTTCTGGCTTCCATGGTTTCTCTTGAGAAATCAGATGTGAGTCTTATTAAAGATCTTTTATATGTGGCACTTTGCTTCTCCCGCTATTTTGAACAGTCTGCCTTTGTTCTTGACATTGGATGGTTTGGTCATAATGTGCCTTGATATACATAACTTTGGGTTAATCCTGCTTGGCATTCATTGAACATTTTAGATTTCTATATTCACTTCTTTCATTAGAATTGGGAAGTATTCTGCCGTTTTTTATTTAAATATTATATCTGGCCTTTTATCTGTCTTCTCCTTCTGGGATTCCTATGATAAGTATATTGCTATGTTTCACAAGGTCCCACTGTTCCTCTGCTCTACACATTTCTTTTCATTTTGTGTTCCTTCTGCCCCTCAACCTGGATGATTTCAATTGTTTTGTCTTCAATGTCACCAATCCTTTCTTCTACCTCTTCCAATCTGCTCTTTTTTCTTTTCAATCTCCTCTTGATCCCACCTGTTGAATTCTTCATTTTGCACAGTGTGTTTTTAAATTCTAGAATTTCCATTTGGTTCTTCTTTATAATATCCATCTCATTATTGAAATTCTTATTTTTAATATATTGTTTTCCTGATTTCTTTACATTTTATGTCTGTGTTTTCCTGTAGTTCATTGATCTGATTTATGAGAGTTGTTTAAAGAACTTGATTAGTAATTCCAGAGATTGCACTTTCTCTGGAATATTTTCTGTTGAATTTTTTTCCTGTCACTGGGTCATACTTTCTTGTCTTCTTTTATATTTTTGTTGAGAACTGGATATTCTGAGTATTGTGTTGTGTTCACCCTGGAAATCTAGATCTTCCATTCTGCAGTTGCCATAAGTGGAACAAAAAGAAAAAAATGAGAGAGAAAAAAGGGGAAAAAAACCAACAAAATCAAGTAACCAGCAGACTAAACATCTTCCCCCCCGCAAAAAAAAAAAACATGAAAAGAAAAACAAAGAAGAAACTAATGAAGTGCCCTGCCTCTCCAAGCTGGTGGGAAATCAGAAATGCTGCTTTCAAGGTCCAAACCTCAGCCAGCTTCCCTGCTCATTCTTCAAGGATCCACCAGATCCAAAAATATAAAACAGAGAAGGAATAAAACCAAATGACAAAAAATATAAAAACCAAAAAAGTAAAGAAATGAAAAAGGGAGAGAGGTGCACTGGTTCTTTATGTCCCTGTAGCTGCTGGTGTGGGGCCAGAAGAAGCTGCTTCTAGGAGAAACCGAGGCCAGCATTTGCACCAGGCTCTCAGAGCCAGACAAACCACACAAGAAAGAGAAAGCCCATACATGAAAGCATACACTGGGTCTTCAAGTCTTGGGAGATGAGGTGGGAGGCTGGAAGCTGCTGCTGCAGAGAAGGGCTAGAGAAACCAAGGCCAACCTCTACCTGCGCCCTCAGGTGTCAGCGGGACCAGAAAACACTTCCTGCAGAAAGAAGGAGAAATAGCACTAGCTCTTCACCTCCAGGTGGAAGCTGGAAGGGCTGCTGCACAGAGGACCGAAATTGAGGCCAGTGTCTATACTGGTCCCTCTGGGATCCCTCAAACCAATCTGGACCCTCCACTCCAACTTCTAGAGAAGGTGGGCTCCTCTGTCAGCCTGGTCCCAGACCTTTGCTCCCAGCCTCTGCCCAGAGCTGTACAATGGGGGCTGGTCACTAGTTCGCACTGTCACTTACAAAAGCTGAGCTCTCAACAGCCTCTCACCATCTTTGGCTCTCCCATGGCTGTTCTAAATGTCCTTTTCGGTTCCTGGGTCACCATTTGGGTAATTCCATTTTTTTCTACTGGAAGGAGAAATTTGTAAAATGTCCTACTCCACCATTTTGCTCTGGCACTCCTTATGCTATTTTTTATATTCTTTCAGAAAATACATGACTCCTTCGTTATTATGGAGCATATAGCTGTCTACATTCTAATTCCTAAGCCCAGGCTTTGTGAATTGTGTTCAGGAAAGCATAGTAAACTTAGTGTAAGATAACAAAAAAATGTTCTTAGGAAGGACTCAAGTTTCTCATGTTTTACATTGGCAGGTAATCAACTATAAATGATCTACAGAGAATATACCAGATGCTGATAGAGTGAATAAAATGTTGCCAGTTGAAAATGAATATACTTTTAGCAGGTTCTAAAATAGAAATCAATTATATTTCAACTTTGTAGCTAATCGGGACCACCTAAGCTATCTAAAGTTTAAAATGCTTCTTTTAAAATGAATATATATACATAGATCTATGCACACATATACATCTATCATCTACATTTAATGTGTGTGCTATTGTGTATAAGGTAATTGTCACTCGAATGTACAAAAGGAATAACATCCATGCTTGGTGGATGAACTCAATGCCATTTCCTTTAGCATAAACGCTCCTTCCGGACCCTGCCTGGCAGGACCCCAAGGAAAGGCAAAGGATTATGGAAATCCCTCTGGGGACTGCACAGGAGAGGCAGAACTCATCCTGCTGTTTTGCTATTTGGGGTTAAAAGAATCCCAGGGACATAGACAAATTTAGAATGCATTTTAAACCAAAGTTCATTGTAAAAAATAAACTGGTCCTCATTGAACTTTCATAGTGGGCATGTTTCCATTGAAGCATGGGAATTTGCAGTTGCATTCTTTTATAGATTGGTCACTTTTCTCAGGAGTGTTTGAAGTTCAAGCTCAGAAGCCCTGACTATCTAATTTTCCATTCACAAACCAGAATTCTAAAATAACTTTGAGACATCTGTTTCCCAAGTTTCTGTTTGTCAACTCAGTCAAGCTCCAAGTGAGAATCCCATGAAGACAATTCATAGATCACTAACTTCCTAGGTGTAAGTCCCCAGAGTTTTAAATGAGGTGAGAAAATTAATTTCATGTTTTTATTTAAAAATCCATCATATTAATACCACATTTATTCTTGATATTAAGTACATGGCCCTGACGTTGACCTCTTCATATTGGTTTTGCACAGGACTCAGTCCTCCTCTCCCTTCTGTCCGCCCACCTTCCTTTCACAGGAATGCACCTGCCATTTCCAGAATGCTGCCTTTTATTTTAAACTTAAGGAGAGAGGACTTCCTTCTGTCTCAGAACCTAGGTCCCTGAAGCCATGTGTTCTGCTGTCAACAGGAACTTCCAGGGATGGATTGTGAAATCATATTTTTATTTGCCCGGGTATCAACTTCAAAGGTTCCCACTATATTTAATAATTTCACTCCAACAATTTTATTTTACTTGCATTTCCTACTGATGTGAGATGTTGGAGCAGTGAGCTCTCTAGTTCTATTGCCTCCTGTGTGAAATAATGCTGTATTTTATTCTAAACTTACCTAGCTCAATTGTTGCTTTCTCATACAATTATAACTCCTCCATTTCTGTCCTCAGATTTTTCTTTATTTTTATATAGTTTATCTATTGTAAAAGTATAATTTGCAATGATATGTGCCTCACTTTCAGCATAGACAATGTGCTATCCCTTTTTCAGTCCATCTTAAGCTTCCTCTACCTCGTTGGTGATGGAACACAGTTTGCTGAAAAACCTAGCCATTGTTTTTGGAGATGATGAGCACATTTTCCAGTTAGATTTTTCTAAATAAATAGACACCATTGTGTGACTTATAATTCTTTACAATGTACACTGAAATGAATTGGAACGTAATTGAAAAACTGAACAAAATTCCAAGATTTATAAAAATTGATATTTTGGCCTCATTTAAACTTTCCTGTACTTCCCGGGGTAGCTTGCTCTGTGCCAGGCCTGTGGTTGGGGAGTGTTAACCTGTAGAAGGGGCTCGCTGAGCACCAGCCCCCCGCTCCCCTCCCCACCCCTCTTGTTACTCTGCTCCCACGTTGCTTCCCGCATTGAGAAAATGGGAGCAATGAGATTTCTATCCACAGACTGACTCCAGCCCAGCTCCTCGACCACCGGCATCTGGCTCCACTTCTGTCCCTCGACACTGCTCCTGGGCTGACCATCATGTCCTGCTGAAGCAAACTCACCACTGTCCATTGTCCATCCTTTCTCATCTGGAGGACACTGCCCCAGGAGGTCCCTCTGTGTGCTCCCGCAGCACCAATTCTCTCCTTTCTACGGGATTATGACCATCTCTCTACCAATGTACTGTGTTGCTCCCATGTTGGCTGATTCCTCTCCACTTCCTCTAACAGTGGCCGCCATTCTCTGCTCCCCTTTGCGACAGAACAGCAGTAAGTTAGCTGCACACTAACCCAGATCCGTTCCTGCCTTTTCCTCCTAAACGCACTCTCACCAACACTGTTGGTCCATGTCATTGTGATGTCCAGTTGGCTGAGCCCAGTGGAACAGCCACATTTTGTCCAACAGACCACGCCCCCGCCTTGGTCCACATTCTTCTCTCGGCTTCAGGACCCCATGCTCTCTTAGCTTTTCTCTCAGACCTTGACCTCTTCCTATTAGACGGCACAGGACTCAGTCTTCCTCTCCCTCCTGTCTACCTACCTTCCCCACACAATCCCATCCAGTTTCATGGCTTTAAGCGCCATCCACGCAGAACTTCCTGAGCTGGACTCATCTGCTCACCCCCTTCACCATCTCCCCTGGGATGTCTGATGGCCACTGGGCATTCCACATGCACAGCACTGAGCCGGCCCAAGCTTCCCGCTCAGTGGGTAGCGACTCTCCCACATCTCGGAGGCACCTTCAGTCTCATCCACTTCACACACCCATGTCCTTTTCACCAGGGAATACTTTCGGCTTCATTTTTGAAATAGGCCGCCGATTCTGATTACTTCCTACCACCTTCAGAACTACTAGTCTGGTGTGTGACACCAAAGTCTCTTTCTGGAATGTTCTAGGCTTCCTAATGAATCGCTGTGGCTCTACACTTGACCCCCACCGTGACCTCCCAGAGTCTGTTCTAAACTCAGAAGCCAGAATGGTCAATTAAAGTGTCCATGACATCCCTCAGCTGCCAAAACCTTCTGTCACTCTCCTTTTTCTCCTGGAATGTGAACTACCCCCTGCTAACTGGTCCTTCCTATTTTCTCCTCTTCCTCACTCTTCTACCCATTGTCTCCACTGGAGCACACCTGCTACCTCGCTGCTCCTCAGTCCCACCCAGAATACTCCAGCCTCAGGGCCTTTGCATTGGCTGCTCTTTCTGCTTGGAAAGCTCATGCCCCAGACATCCTTATGGCTCATCCTGTTGCCTTCTTCACCACATTCTTCCCATGTCTTTTCTAACAAGGCCTATGCTGCCCACCATATTGAATATCCTAACCCTCCACCCTCGACACTCACTATTCCTTTTTTCCTGCCCTATTCTGTAATTCCACTAATCGTTTGTTCTATATAGTTTATTGTTTGTTTCTTCATGCTAGAGTGTAAGCTCCAGGAAGGCACAGAGTTCTCTCATTTGTTCCCTTATGGCTCCTGTATGCCAGGAAGAGTACCTAGCAAGTATTAGATATGAATAAATGACTATTACGTTAACTCATTTAATACTCCCAACCACCTGAGAGGCATGCACTGCTGATGGCCCCATTTCATAAGTCAGGAAACGGAGGCACAGTGGATGGATTGTCTTACTCCCTTAAATCCATGCAGCCTGGGATTTGGACCCACGCAGTCTGACACCCAGCGGCCTGTCCTTCGGTACTTTGATATAACACCTCTCTGGGCTTCGCTAGCACTGAGTGTCCAGGGAAACACGGTGAATAAGCCTCTGCCCTCACCTAGCCAGCGGTCCAGCATGAGAGGGAGGTTCTAGACCCATAATCCTTTATGCCACGGCTTGTGACCACACACCTCCGGTCTGTCCCCACGTGGACCGCTGAGTTCCACCTGGATGACCAGCAGCAAATGTATCCCCATGGGCATTTTCATCAGCTACTTGGAACTCAGCTCGAGCAGAATAAAAGTCTTTGAAAAAATCCAATCACAGCAGCAATATTTTGTGATAAAATAATTTAAAATCCAGAAAATTTAACTAGAGTAGATTTGTTTACTATTGCTGCTATAACAAATTAGTACAAATGCAGTGGCTTAAACTGACAGAAATTATTAACTTATGATTAAGTAGGTCAGAAGTCCAGCCCAGCTCTCAGTGGGATACGATCATGGTAGTGGCACAGCTGCATTGCTTTCTGGAAGCCCGAGGGGAGAATCCACTCTCTTGACTTTTCCAGCTACTAGAAGCTGTCCACGCCCTTTGGCACGTGGCCCTTTCTTCCATCTCCAAAGCCAGCAGCATAGCATTTCTCTGACCTTGCTTCCATGTCATCGCTGTTTCTCTGACTCTAGCTGAGAATGATTCTTTACTTTTAAGGATTCGAGCGATTAGATTAGGCCCACCTGGATAATCCTGGCTAGTTTCCCCATCTCAAAGACCTTCATCTCAATCACACCTGGAAAGTCCCTTTAGCCAGGGAGATTAACATAGTCATAGGTTGTCACTAGGACATGGACACCTTTGGATGTCTTCGGGGGCCATCATTCTGCTAACTATACGCAGCCATATATATTAGAGTAGACATCTACCAAGGAATTAAAATGTCCCTATGACTTCAGGTGCTGGAATTTGTTGTAAGGTGGTGTGCCCTGCTATTGAGGTTGGGAGGTTGGTCAGACATGAAGGCATAGGAAGGGAAGTCTCCCTCTGATTGTTTTAGGAAGATGTCACCTTAGCTAGTCTTAGAAGCCCTGAATGCAGCAGAAGGACTATTTTGAAACAAATGGTAAAAACACTGAGAATTAGAGAAATAGACAATGGATGGTGTTTGCATACTTTTGTTTTTGGCTGTAATTTTTTAGCATTCTTGCCTTTGCTTTTGGTTCCCCCTCCCCCCCACCACCACCTATTAAAGCCACTCAGCTTGGGGAACCTTGACTAATTTCCCACCTATTGCCTTAGCCTATCAGCATTTCCCCAAATCAAAGAAAAGATAAAAAAGAAGGAAAACTCTGTACCATCCATGCTTCCTGCAAAGATCTCAGGAGTCTGTAAGAATTGTCACACTCATGGTGTACCGGCAAAACTGGCTTTCTGGTCCAGAGGTGGTGGGAGAAGCCGTGTTTTGCTATTGCCTGCCAACTTCTGTGGGGTACATGCTCCACTACAGCGGGTATTAGGCTACCAGTGTTTTCACACTGGTTGCAAAATTCCCAAATATTTAACAAATGGCCCATAAGCTCTTGTGAGAGGTAGGAGAGAGCTCCAGCCTGCAGGTGAGCCAGCCCCTTTCCTCAGTAGCTTCAATCTTTTCTTCTTCACTGACTTTGACCATCTTGCCATCTCAATTGAACTCATCTACCCATCCTAGAAAAACATGCCCTTTCACCAGTGACTGTGCAGCTACGTGCTGGCTCCTCCCAAGCGACTGCCCATCCTTCTCCACTCTGCGCTGTGCACTGGAAACCTCTCTGCTTCCAAATGGGGCAAGCTGATGGGAAACCAGAGCAGGAGATTGGAGGGAGGGGAAAGTGGGTGGGCATGGGTGTTTCTCCTTTCAGTGTTCCCCAGTCTGCCAATTCAGCCATCGAAAGTCACAGCTCCCATTGGAAGCTCTTTTCCATTCAAATTTCTTGGTCTGGTCAACATTGTCTTCATTTCCCATCAGCCTTGGGGATGCAACACCCACTAGCTGTTACAATCTCCTGGGTGCTGCTCTGTGCTATAGGTTCTCCACACCTGCCCGTAGCTTTTTAGATGATTCCTTCATTAGATTATTCTCAAAATCCCTACTTTCATCCTCCTATCGGTTTCCTATGTGGGCACTTCCTGACCCAAACTCTGTCCTCATTTCTCACTGTTCTCACTCTTAATGCTGACTATCTGAAACCAAAAGAAGGCTTTTGATGTCCCCTCTTGCATCTTGAAACTGCCATTTTAATTTTCTACAAATTGCTATCTCTCTACCGAAGCTGATTTCTCCAAGGCCACCAAAGGTTTTACAACTAAAAATTCAGAAGGTCACATAATCCTAATTCTGCATATTTAGTATTGATTTCATATTGGTTGGGTACTCGCTTGTGACATAACAGCTGACTTCCAATGAAACTTCCCCCTGGGATTCCATGACTAATACTTTTCTTATTTTATAACCTTTTGGATTGTGGTAGATGTAATTATGTACCCCTTCTCCAAAGATATGTTCTTAATCTTAGTTCACATTCCTGTGGGTATGAACCCATTTATAAATAGGATCTTTTGAAGATATTATTCTTAGTTAAGGTGTGGCCTGAGTCCCAACAAGCAGAAGAAATTTGGACACAGTCAGAGAAGACCACACAGAAGCCAGAAGCTGAAAGTCAGTGGAAAATGGAAGAGCAGACCCAAGGAAAAGGTCTGCAAGCCAAGGAACCCCTAGAATTGCAGCAAGCCAGCACCATAATGGTACAGACTCCCTGGAGAAAGTGTTGCCTGCTGGGACTTTAATTTTGGACTTCTGGCCTCCAAAAACATGAAACAATCAATGTTTGTTATTTAAGCCCCCCCATTGTGTGGTATTTGTCATAGCAGCCTGACAAACAAGACGTTGCTTCTTTTCTGTTTTATCCATCTCTCTGCTTCCTCTAGAAAACTCCATCTGTGAAAATGAGGCCTATATCTTTACCTCCAGCCTTGCCTTCATGGGCAATCCCATGTCCTGTCTCTAAGGCTCTACCTCACAACACAGCACGGATGTCCTCCATGAACTCACATTCAAGGATGAACTCACCACTCCTGCCCCATCCTTGCCCCTCTCCAGGTTTCCCTATCTAGCTACCACCCTTTTTCCAGAATCATCCTTGACTTCTTTCCATCTTCTTACATCTATACAAGACAACCACCATGTGGGGTGATTTACCTACCAGAATGTTTCATGTATTAGGCCTTCTTTCCCATTGCACCCAAACTCAGATCAGTGCTTTTCTTTGGCTGAGCTGGGGCTGCTACCTTACAACTTTCCATGGGTCTGTGTTTTCTGCCCCCTTTGATCTCAGAACAACCTGCCATTGTGGAAGTTTCTATCCAAGCATACCTTTCATCACATGATAAACTTTAATGACTCTAATGCCAAAGTAGAAAGTTATTAATTTTATGATGAGATACCAAAAACTATTGGAGCAGAATTAAGCTGTTTGAAAATGACAGCTTCATTCATTTGCAATTAATGGGTGCTATCTATCTGTCTTAAAAAGCTGAAGGCTTTGGTTTATTTTTGTATTTGGTTTCATTTTTGTTGTTACAGGTATTTTTTTAATCAAATGAGCCTTATATAGATGTTTAATGCACTATTTTTACATTAAAATGTTGTATATTGGGTGAAACTATAGTATTTATACATGAGATTTTTTTTTTAGTAAGAATCTACTTTGTAAAAATGCATAATGTTGAGCTAAAGAAAAATTTCAGGCTTTCATTCCTTCCTAGTTATGCTCACATAGGAAATATGAATATATTCAGGATATAGATAAAACGGCAGTGCTTTTAAAATGAGTTGCTATTTTTGATATGCAAAAGAAACCTTAAAGGCAGAGAAACTTCTTAGTATTATTGAGAATAAAAATTATGATGATTATCAATCATTGGCTCCATTGCCACTCCCAATCTGCTTTTTAAGAGTGAGGGCAGCTTTTCCTGCACAAGAACTAGCCTAGCCTCCTTGACCTGCGTGCACCCTTGCCCACGGTGTCTCCCATGGAAGGCACCTGCTGGTGGCCTGAGGACAGAGTGGACAGACCATCGCTATGGCCAGTCTTTGGTTTTCTTCTTGGATTCGACAATCTGTTCATCTCCAGAATCACGAAGGTCAGCCCTGGGATGTTGGATATTCTGCTTAGGTGTGTGTACAACTCACCACACTTTCCAGCCACATGAAACTGGATATAAACTTACCTTTAACCAGAAAGAAAATAAAAGTCAATATAGCATTATACATTGGACAGCTTTTCTTTCCTCAGAAGCACCAGGAGCTTCTAGTTAACATGCAAAGTTTAGTTACAGTGATATCGCACTTAAACCATTAAATAATGTAGCATTTCAAGTCTAGCCTTATATTCTTCTTTTACAGGTTTAGGTGATGCATTTGAATGCCAAAGTTATCTAAGAACATGCAAGTAGTAATAAATCTAAGCATAATTTAAAATAAAAGGACACAAAATTTAGCATTTTTGTGAGAAACTTATTTCCCATTTCTCGTTAACTTAAACTTTCTATAAAATTGTTAACACTTCTTTAAAGATTTGTCACTTTGCAAGTAGCAATCATCTTGATGTCTCAAAGGAGACATTGATGAGAAAAAAACAAGCAAAACCTTTTTCTCCATTAAATTCCAGTATGCATGATACACCATGTACTGCAGTGGTGAGTTTTGTAGGTCAGTGGTATATGCCATGAGATAACCATGATGTTGAACTGTAAAATTGAAGTCTTGTTGGAACATTTTCCTCTTGAGCTGCACTTGAACTATGATGGCACTAGGGGTGGAAAGCAGACTCCTGGTTGCCTGAGGGAGTAAGGTTAAATGGTAACATGGGGGCAACAGTGGCTCAGTGGCAGAGTTCTCGTCTGCCATGCTGGAGACCCGGGTTCGTTTCCAGGTGTCTGCCCATGCAAAAAAAAAAAAAAAAGCCACATGGGCTCTCCTGGGAAAATGGGTACATTCCTTGGAAGAAATACTTAGAGCCAAAGTTGAGGAAACAGAAAAAGAGAGGACAAAAGAGATACAAACATCAGGAGTGAGGATTGATACCCCAATGTGGTTATCAGATTTATGATCAATGTATCAAGGTTCAGTGATCACATACTAAAAAGAGCTTCAGAGGGCCGATACACTTCCTATTTACTTTTGGTTTCTGTTTGGAGATGTTCAACTTTGTCATTTCCACATGGGCACAAATTCATTAAGGCAGTCCCAATAAAACTGCTGTTACAATTTATGATGACAATGGTAATGAGTATAGTTAATTGTTCTTTCCAAAACATAGGTCAAGAAAAGCTCCCAAAATAGTTATTTTACCTCTCCAAACCTACAATTTTATGAGATATTTCTCTTTTCCACTTCTCACTTGTCATTATTCCTAAATTTTCCTTTCTGAGAATGTTTCAGATATCATATTGAGTTAGGATGCATCACATCCTACTTCATTTTAATGAATTACTCATTGGTAATTATTTTAATAATTACTCATTGGCATTTATTGCTCCTGGTTCACTCAGAATAGTTTTATATCTTGACAATAAGAAAATATAAGGATCTTAATTGTTTTTCTCTTATCCTTGTGAAATAATGGGTATTTGATCGGAGGGAGGAAAAGAGTTGAAGATGAAAATTCCCACAACCTCCTGAGATTATTCCCAAACTTGCTGCCTCGAGTCCCTTCTGTTCCATAAACTGGGTGCTGTCTCCACGCCCCACCCCACCCCCACTGCTACCCCCAGCCCTCCTGCCTCCGTTGCTGTCCCTCAGTGGTGGAGGTGAAAGTCTGGTTGGTCCTATTTAAGCAAAGAAAAGCTAATTTTTTTTTATTATCTGGAACATGCTTTTTCTCTTTTCTCTCAGCCCATTTATGCAACTCATGCTTAGATCGAAGCTCTTCCTCAGTGATTTAACTGACATTAGAATTTCCTTCACCTCCAGTTCCAGTTGTTTGATTCAGTCAAAGTATATTTTCAGTATGTCAAACAAGTTATCTCTCTTTTTGTTTAATTAGTTTCTTGATGTAAAGTCTTTTTTGTAATAATTTGCTATAGTAATACCCTGTCAGCCTTTTAGATGACTAGTGACCTTGCGATTATATAAGAGCCATGCTGGAATCCAGTTTTCAGTATATTAGTGAATACGAAGTGTGTTTTATATTTCCAATAACACTGGAATGAAGGATCTAAAGTTATAATTATTTTCAGATTAGCTGATTAAATAGCCAGAGATTCTGAATGAGTCAGCTAAAAACTAGAATGATAATTTTATTAAAGTAGCTAATTAAAGGAAAATGTTAAGGAAAGTATTTTGTATAACAGTAATTAAAGTGTAACAAAACATACAGTATGAATTTAAGAAAGTTAACTATTCAAGTCATATTATAGAAAAATTAAAAAATAAAGCAGAAGAATGGACAGCTCTCAGAAGTAATGGTAGCTATCAGAACTTCAAGATAAAAAGCAAAAAAATGGCAGGAAATAAAAATAAAGTGAGAGGGACAATAGTACATTGGACACATCTGCCTCAACTACTCAAGATAAATAAATAACGTTGATGATGTATAAAATTGTAATAAAGTTATGAGAAAAACAAGAAGATTACATTTAAAAATGGATGCGATACGAAGTACTTGTTGCAATTTGTTAGAAAAAGCATTAGCATATTTTAATAAGATCGTCCAATGTAACTATTGATTGCAGGCATCATTAAGCACCTGTAATCTTTAGAAATCAGTGTGACAATGTACTGAAATCAGTGTGACAATGTACTGGGAAAGCTGTAAAGATATCCATGGTCTTTGAGCAGGTAAAAGCTCTCCTAAGAATTTAAGTAAAGAACATTTTTCCCCATACCTGATGACTGTTACCAATGATATGTTACCAAGAAATGTTACCAATTTTAGCAATTGTAACTACACCAAATAGCTTGCATTAGAGGCTAGGTACATAGATAGGGACTTAAGTCAGTTAATCCATATATAATTATTTATAGCACTTATTTGCCCACAGAACCTTTTAAATTGCTTACATGTCAAAATAGTAAAATATGCATACAAGTACAAAATGAGAAACACCAAAGAAAAGGCATATATAATACAACAACTACAGAGTCAGCATAATTGCTATGGATGAATTTTGAATAGGTTGTTGGAGACTCAACATATCAGGTAAGAAGGTGTATTAGTTAGGACTGTCCAGGGATATAAATATTTAAAGGTTATGAGATTTTTTTACTGTAAGAATGGGCTCACGTGACAATGGGCATTGGGAAGTCTGAGTTCCATAGGGCGGGCCACAAGCTGAGCACTCCCATAATGGTGTTGATGAATTCCCTGGGAGAAGCTGACTGGCTGAAGTAGAGATGGGAATTCTTTCTGACTGCTGAATCCTCAGTTCTGTCTTTGAGGTCTTCAACTGATTGGATGAAACTGCTCTCACTGCTGAAGGCAATCTCCTTTGTTGCTTGTAGATGTCATCAGCCATAGATGCAATCAACTTAATGATGATTTAGGTCCAGGAAATGTCCTCACTGTAACAATCAAGCCAGTGCTTGCTTGGCCAAACAACCGGACACTATCAACTGGCCAAGTCAACATCTGAAGTTAACATCACAAAGGAAAACACAATTGCATGTAGAATTCTAACTATGATAGAGGAGAGAACATACCAAATCCCAGGCAACACCCATATTTCTTAGACCTAAGTTTTGAAAGACTTTTTCACATAGAACTGTTGCATAGAGAAGTCACACCTGCCTATTAACCAAGTGTGTATGTCCCCCAGAATAGTGTGCTCTTACATCGAGTCCATTTCTGTGGGTGTGAACCCGTTGGACATAGGACCTTGTGGTGAGGTGATGGCAGTTAAGGCGTGACCCTACCTCAATCAGGACGGGTCTCAAGTCTATTATTAGAGTCCTTTGTAAGTGGAGTAAAATTCAGATAGAAGAGACAAAGTCATGGAGGAAACAGCCAGAATGTGAATCAATGAGACGCAGAAGAGAAGGGAGAGACCAGGAGATACTGCAAGTGCCTTGCTATGCAACAAGCCAAGGGCCAAGGAGGCCAGCAGCCAGCCCCTGAGCGCGTCTTCAGGGAGGCAGCAGTGCCTCGACACCTTGATTTGGACTTTGCTTTATCCCCAAAGATGTAAACTAATACATGCCCATTGTTTAGCCTGACCCATTTCATGGTATTTTCTCCAACAGCCTAGGAACTGAAACATCCAGGCTGTCAACATCCCTTTGACAAGACACTTTCATGCTAATGCAACGATAGCGTTTGCAGCTATGTAGCATGTTCATGTAGCTTGTTCTCCGTGGCATTCATCAATAAAAACTAGGCGATAGCATTCGACTTTACATCCGAGCCATGGAAGAATTAGAACCCTGCGGTGCAGGTGTGCACTGGCTGTTACCTGACTGAAGTCCATGCTGAGAACGTGGTGTAACTAAATGATGGCTAGATTGTGGATTCTTCATGGATTTAAGTTCTCTAGACCAGACTCCTGAAGGAACATTTCCCAGGACCGTCCTGGCAGGCTATATTCTTTATTTCTAAATGAGAGCAAATCTGTACAGTTTAGGAAAAAAGGTATAATGAAAAATTAATTTTGTTTGTCAAAACAATGGAATATTTGTTAAAAATTTAAATTATTATTATCAGGACTACATAGAAAATGTGATATAACTTGAAGAAGGCATCAGTTTATGCTTGGGCATCTAGGCTCATACCACGAGTGACAATAGTGGGAGGCAGCTTCTGAGACGGCTCCCCCGACCCCCCCTGCAGTGTAGGCTGGACCTGGTGATGCACTTTCATGAGAAGACCACGGTGAGAATGATGGTGTATCACTTCTGAGGTTAGGTCGTAAAGGCCCGTGACCGCCATCCTTTCAGCCCTCTCCTTCCCTTTCCCTTGCTTCCCTCTCCAATGAAGCCAGCTGCCCCAACACGCCTGAGCCACGGGGGCCCATGTAGCCAGGAGCTGAGGGCCATCAATAGCCATAAGGGACCGAGGCTGGGCCCCATGGCCACAAGGCATGAATCCTGCTGTAGGAGCTGAGGGAAAACAATCCTGCCCCAGCTGCTCTTTCAGATGGCTGCCGTCTTCCCCAGCATGCTGGCATAGCCTTTTCTGAAACCCTAAGTTGGAGCACCTACCTAAGATATACCAGATTCTCAACCCACAGACACTGAAATAATTATAAGTGTTGTTTTAAGCTTCTAAAGTGTGGGGTAAAGGAAAAAAAAAGAAATCATTAATTTTCCCACAATATCATTTCGCTGTACCATTTTATGATGTTTTTTTTCCCCAAAATTTAATATATAAAACAAAATAAGTGTTTGGAAATAAAATTCCAAACATTTGTATTTCCATGGTAGTGTAATTTAAGGAGAATTTGGGAAAATAAAAACACAATAGTCTCTATTGTTGCTCAAATGTCGCCTATCTCTCCAGCCAACACAACAAGCAAACTCACCACCCTCCCCCGTCTAAATGGGACATGACTCCCAGGGGCGTGGACCTTACTGGCAACATGGGACAGAAATCCTAGAATGAGCTGTGACTTAGCATTAAGGGATTGAGA
>PVIY010042842.1:0-20714 GCA_004026745.1 Myrmecophaga tridactyla | reverse complement strand
AGATAGTTCTGTCTGGGAAATAGAACAGAGTAAGGGAAGATGGGTACTAGGACACTAGGCAGGTGTCAGTCTGTAAAAGGATGGCCAGATCACTGGGCAGTGACCTTTGAGGAAGGACTGAAGTGAGTGCAGCCCACAGAGAGTGGAAAAGGGTGTATCCTGGCAGTGACAAGCAGGGGTGCTGAGTTCCTGAGGACGGAGCACACCCGGCTGTTTGCCAGCAGCAGGGAGGCCGTGGTTGGTGGGAGGGACATGCAGGAGAGGGAGGCAGGCAGGAGAGCAGAGGAGGCAGAGCCCTGGAGAGGCTCGTGTAGGGACCCCAGTGACCACCCAGGTTGTGAGGGAGCCCCTGGGGTGCAGAGAGCAAGCGGGGTGACATGAGCTGCTGAGAATACACGAGGGAGCCAGCACAGGGCCAGGCAAGCTGATGGTGAAGCTACTGCGAGCAGCCAGGCTAGAGATGGTGCTGGTGGTGGCAGCGGAGGCAGCCAGCGGGACTTCCTGTGGGATTAGAGGGACAGGATGAAGGCAAACGAGAAACCAACATGATTCCCAGGCTCTAGGCCTGAACACTGGAAGGACGGAGCTGCCAGTCATGTTAGTGGGGACGCTCTGGGCGGAACTGGGGGAAATCGGGAGAACAGTGCTAGGCTTCTTAAGTCCGTGTTCCTGCTCCTTGGGCACCTCCTCCAGGCCAGCTGGACCTGATGTCCTGTCACTCATGGTAGGCACAGGGGAGACCATGACCCGCAGGCCGAGTCCCTGGCCCTTCCAGCCTCACTTATTGGTTCAGAAATGGGATTTAGCTAAGCAAGACCAGGAAAAGTCTTCTCTGTGGTTGATATGTGACTAGGAAGGTCTCTTCTTTTTTTGATGTGATTTGTTCTTTTATGCACTGTTCTTGAAGTGAGGTCAGGCTTTCCATCATATGTCAGTTGGGCCTGGAATAGCCTCAATTAAACAGTCATGTGGAGGAAAGATGGGGGAAAATATCTTCTAAACAGTGATTTTATCTGTTTCCAGCAACAGCTTCTGATTTTCACCTTTTTTCAAATTGTGAAAAATAACATATATACAAAAAAACAATAAATTTCAAAGCACACTGCAACAATTAGTTGTAGAACAGATTTTAGACAGTAATATAGGTTATAGTTCAACAATTTTAGGGTTTTCCCTCTGGCTGCTCCAAGTCATTGGAGACTAAAAGAAATATCAATGTAATGATTCAGCAGTCATACTCATTTGTTAAATCCCATCTTCTCTGTCTAACTCCACCTTCTTCTTTGATCTTTCTCCCACTCTTTAGGGGTATTTGGGTTATGTCCATTCTAACTTTTTCATGTTGGACAGGGCAGTTGATAATATGGGGAAGGGGGATTGAACTAGTTGATGTTCTAGAAAGGCTGGACCCTCTGGGTTTCAGGACTTATCTGGCCTAGGAACCCAACTGGAGGTTGTAGGCGTCTGGAAAGTAATCATAGTGCATGGAACCTTTGTAGAGTCTCAGAGTCGTAGGTATTCTTTAGGGTTGACAGGAAAGGTTTTGATTTGTCATGGCAAACTATAATAAATAGCAATATCTAGCTGAAGCTTGCCCCCAGAGTAGTCTCTCGGCTTTATTTGAACTCTCTCAGCCCATGATACCTTATCTGTTACACTTCTTTTCCCCCTTTTGGTCAGGATGGCATTGTCGATCCCATAGTGCCAGGGTCAGGCTCATCCCTGGGAATCATCTCCCATGATGCCAGGGAGACCTCCATCCCTGGATGTCATGTCCCATGTAGAGGGGAGGGCAATGATTTCACTTACAGAGTTGAGCTTAGAGAGAAAGAGGCCACATCTGAGCAACAAAAGAGGTTCCAAGACACAACTCTTGGGCTAACAATAGGTAGGATTAGCTTCTCTGCTACATAAATAAGCTTCAGAAAAGCAAGCCTCAAGATCAAGGACTTGGCCTATTGACCTGGGTGTCCCTAATGTTTGAGACAGTATCAGGGATTTCTCCGGTCATAAAGTTTAATAGTTGCATATTTTTTCTCCCCTCTTTCAAGGGAATTTGACAATACTTTCTATTTATGTGGTCAACATATTCTGGGATGTATCTGGGCATTATATTAAGGTATACAAAATTACAAGCTCTCATTCTCATTCTGGGATCCCTGTATTTGGATTGTTAAAATGATCTATTCAGACAGGTTGAGTTAGATTATGTGCTACAGAAAATTTGGAAAAAAAATAATCCTCTATTCCTTTGGCCTCATAGAATAGGTGAAGTTCTAAAATACAGACAATGTCCTCCTTATCCCTGTGTTCTGATTTACCTTAGTCCCAATACAATTGGCTTCGTTCTTATCTCTAATTGAAGCCTGATCTCTCTTTCAACTTCTTTAACAGTTGTTTCATGTAGCAATGCTGAGGGAAGGTCTCTTCTTATAGCATGACTGAGCTGGGAAGCTGCACACATGGGGCTGCTGAAAGCTGCCTGGCCTGACTCACAGAAAAAAAACTGCCTATGAAATGAAATCCAGAAGAATTGAGCAGAACAAAGAGATGCAAAGAGATTATTTATCATGGTATTTGGACTAGCCCTGGATCTAGCCTTATCTGAAGGCAATCAATCCCCATGGTCTCTAAGCTCCAAATTCATTCTTCATTACCTGCTCTGCAAAAATGGACCAGGTCCTTTCAAAACTGTTCCTTTGCCAGCTGGCATATTGTTAAGCTTTGTCAGTAGAGGGCATGGGAGAGACACAGTAAGAGGAAGGGACTTTCTCTTCCTTCCTTTTCCAGGCTCCCACAGCATGCGCAGCTTCCCAAGGTACCTTCTCAGGGGGAGTTGTAGCTGAATACTTCTGATAAGATAGGTTTCTGTGACCGGTTTTCCTCAGGCTCCTGGAAGGCATATTTTAGGCAAGTTTCAGATGAAGAATTTCATGTAAGTTCGGCCAGCATGGCACCAGAGCAACTTCTTGGTCATTCAGTGAGTCAGAACAGTATTGAAAAGGGAGAACAGGGTTAGAGAACTCACACCTCCTGATGCAAGCTACAGAAATGAAGGCTGTGGTAATTAAGACAGATATAATGGTGCCTGCCCCCCGTTCTAGTTTGCTAACTGCTGGAATGCAACACACCAGAGATGAATTAGCTTTCAATAAAAGGGGACTTATTTCATTAGTTCTTCAGAGGAAAGGCAGCTAACTTTCAACTGAGGTTCTTGCTTATGTGGGAAGGCACAGGGTGATCTCTGCTGGCCTTCTCTCCAGGCCTCTGGGTTCCAACAACCTTCCCTGGGGTGATTTCCTTCTGCATCTCCAAAGGCCTGGGCGGAGCTGCGAGTGCTGAGATAACGTTTGCTGAGCTGCTTGGGCTGTGCTACATTTGAGTCTCTCATTTAAGAACCAGCCAATTAAGTCAAACATCATTCATTCAGCAGGCACACCTCCTAGCCGACTGCAGATGTAATCAGGAACAGATGAGGTTCACCTGCCATCGGCTCATGTCCACAGCAACATGGCACCTTCACTTGGCCAAGTTGACAACTGAATCTAACTACCCCCCTCCCCGACAGAAAAAGACAGATATAAGGATAGATATACTGGTCAATGGAATAGAATTGAGAAATTAGAAATATACTCTTATATGTTGGCTAATTGCTTTTTGAAAAGGATGCTAAGTTTGCTCAATGGGAAAAGAATAGTCTTTTCAATAAATGGCATTTGATAACCCTCTACAAGAAAATGAAGTTGAACATCCACCTTTCACTATATACAAATATTAACTTAAAATGGACCAAAGACCTAAATGTAAGAGGTAAAACTCTTAAAAGAAAACAGGCATAAACCTTTGCAAACTTGAATTAGATAGTGGTTTCTTAGATATGACACCAGAAACACAAGCAACATGAGAAACATAGATAAATTTGGGCCTCATCAAAATTTAAAATGTTTGTACTTCAGAGGATACTACCAAGAAAGAGAAAAGACAACCCATAAACTGGGATAAAAAATTTGCAGATCATATATTTAAAGACTCATATCAAGAATATATAAAGAATTCTTACAACGCAATAATAAAATGATAAGTAACCAAATTTTTTAAATGGGCAAAGGCTTTGAAAAGGCATTTCTACAAAGAAGATAAACAAATGGCCAACAAGTTCGTGAAAAGATGCTCCACATTTTTTAGGGAAATACAAATTAAAACCACATTGAGGTACCACTTCACACCTACTGGAATGACTATAATAAACAAGTCAGATGAGAAGGCGTGCTGGCAAGGGGGTGCAGAGACTGGAACCTCATACAGCGCTGGGGGGGTGTAAAATGGTGCAGCTGCTTTGGAAAACAGTTTGTCAAGTCCTCACAAAATTAAACATAGAGTTACCATATGACCCAGCAATTCCACTCCTGAGAATATAGCCAAGAAAACTGAAACTATACATCTACACAAAAACTAGCAATGAATGTTTACAGCAGCATTTATTCATAGCAGCCAAAATGTGGAAATAACCCAAATGTCAATCAATTGATGAATGGATAAACAAAATGTGGTATACCCATACAATGAAATATTATTCCACTATGAAAAGGAATGAAGTACTGATATGTGATACAACATGGAAACTTAAAAAGTACTACACTAAGCGAAAGAAATCAGGCACAAAATGCTACAAATTTATATGATACCATTCATATGAAATGACCAGAATAAGCAAACCCAAAGACAGAGAAAGTAGATTAGCTGTTACCAGGGCTGAAGGGGAGAGGGGGGAGGAAGGAAATGGGGAGTGACTGCTAAAGAGAAAAGTGTTTCCTTTTGGGGTGATGAAAATGTTCTGGAATTAGATATTGGTGATGCTTGCCCAACTTAATGACTTAACTAAAACCCAATGAATTATACACTTTAAAAGAGTAACTTTTGGCACCAAGGACCCTGTGCCCTAGACCAGTGCACACCAGGCCCCGCCCCCCAGACCCATGCACCTGCACATCCCCACCGCTGGGTGCCCACACTCACAGGCACTAGCACAGCATCCCCAACCTGCACCTACACCTGCACTGCAACGCATCACCACACTGTTGTGACCCACACCACGCCCTGAATCCTGCTCCACATCTATCCTACAGATACAAGGCTTCAGACTACCAAAGGAAACCAACTTCCAAAGTAAACCAATCAAGATATTTACATGCCACAAAGACATTAGAAAACATTCACAACCATATGAAGATGTAGGCAGATATAGCCCAGACTAATGACCAGATTAAAACACCAGAGGAGACACAGCCATTGGAACTAATCAAAGATGCTCATATAACTCTACTAAATAAAATAAATGAGATGTCTAATGACATAAAGGAAATCAAGAAGACACTAGAAGAACATAAAGAGGTATTTGAAAGAATAAATAGAAAAATAGAAGATATCACAGAGATTAAAGATGCTGTAGACCAAATAAAAACCATACTAGAGACACACAACAGCAGATTTGAAGAGGCAGAAGAAAGAATAAGTGAACTAGAGGACAGAACAACTGATTATGAACACCCAAAACAGCAAATGGCAAAAAAGATGGGAAAAATTGAATTGGATTTCAGGGAAATGATGGACAAAACAAAGCATACAAATATAAGAATCATTGGTAACTCTGAAGGAGAAGAGAAGAGCAAGGACTACGAAGACTAGTTGAGGATATAATGGGGGAAAACTGCCCAACCCTCATAAAGGATATAAATATGCAAGTTGAAGCTCATCAAAACTCCAAATAGAAGAAATCCAAACAGGACTTCTCCAAGACACATACTAATCAGTCTGTCAAATATTGAAAAGAAGCAGAAAATCATGAAAGTGGTAAGAGAAAAACAATCTACTACATGCAAGGTAACTACATAAGACTGAATTCAGACTACTCAACTGGCACTACAGAGGTGAGAAGGCAGTGGTATGATATATTCAAGATCCTGAAAGAGAAAGACTTCCAGCCAAGAATTCTGCACCCAGCCAAACTGTCCTTCAAAACTGAGGGAGAGATTAAAATTTTCACAGACAAACAAATCCTGAAGGAATCTGTCAACAAGAGACTGACCCTATAAGAGATACTAAAAGGAGTTATGACAGATGAAGGGAAAAAAAACAGGACAGGGCAGTCTGAAGGAGGGCACAGAATTGAATGGAACCAGTAAGGATAACTCAAAGGATAAAAAGAGAAAGAAGGAAAAGAATATAGAGATCTGACAAATAAAACCCAAAAAAAGATAAGATGGTGGATTCAAGAAACACCTTTTCAGTAATAACTTTCAATGTTAATGGACTAAACTTACCAATTACAAGATACAGATTGGCAGAATTGATTAAGAAATATAATCTAGGCAGGCCACGGTAGCTCAGCAGGCAAGAATGCTTGCAAGCCATGCCAGAGGACCTGGGTTCGATTCCCAGTGCCTGCCCATGTAAAAAAAAAAAGAAATATAATCCAGCTATATGCTGCTTACAAGAGACACTTCTTAGACACAAGGATACAAATAGATTGAAAGTAAAAGGATGGAAAAAGATGTTCCACGTAAGTTGAATAGTATATTAGTATAGCAGGAGAAGCTATACTAATATCAGACAAAATAGACTATAAATATAAAGACATCATAGGAGACAAAGAAGTACACTATATATTAATAAAAGGGATAATTAACCAAGAAAAATAACAATCATAAATGTTTATGCTCCTAAACAAGGAGCTCCAAAGTAGATGAGACACACAATGGTAGAATTGAAGGGAGCGATAGATGTTTCAACAATAATAGTAGGAGATTTCAATACACCACTCTCCTCTGTAGATAGAACAACTAGCAGAAGATCAACAAGGAAATAAAGAAGTTAAATAACTTGATAAATGAATTAGACCTAACAGGCTTATATAGGTCATTGCACCCAAAACACAAAGATATACATTCTTCTATAGTGCTCATGGAACATTCTCCGGGATAGATCATATGCTGGGACACAAAACAGGTCTTTATAAATTTAAAAGCATTGAAATTATTCAAAGCATTTTCTCTGATCACAACGGAATGAAGCTGGGTATCAATAACCACCAAAGAATGAGAACTTTTACAAATATATGGAGATTAAATAACACACTCTTAATTAACCTGTGGGCCAAAGAAAAAATTGCTAGAGAAGTCAGTAGCTATCTAGAGATGAATGAAAACAAGAATACAACATATCAGAACTTATGGGATGTGGCAAAAGCTATGCTGAGAGGGAAATTTATTGCCCTAAATGCCTATATTAAAAAACAAGAAAGAGCAAAAATGGAGGACTTACCTGCTCACCTGGAGGAACTTGAGAAAGAACAGCAAACTAACCCCAAAGCAAATAGAAGAAGAGAAATAACAAAGATTAAAGCAAAGTTAAATGAATGGGAGAGCAAAAGAACAACGGAAAGAATCAATAAAAACAAAAGCTGGTTCTTTGAGAAAATCAATAAAATTGATGGGGCACTAGCAAGACTGACAAAGAAAAAAAGAGAGGATGCAAATAAACAAGATCAGAAATGAGAAGAGGTGCATTACCATAGACTCTGAAGAAATAAAAGAAATCATAAATAAAACCATTTGACAAAATTCAACATCCTCTTCTGATAGAAACATTTCAGAAGATAGGAATCAAAGATAACTTTCTCAATATGATAAAGGGCATATATGAAAAACCAAGAGCCAGCATCATACTCAGTGTGAGGCTGGAAGCTTTCCCCCTAAGATCAGAATGAGGCAAGGATGCCCTCTGTCACCGCTATTATTATTAACATTGTACTAGAAGTTCTAGCTAGAGGAATCAGGCAGGACAAAGAAATAAAAGGCATCCAAATTGAAAAGGAAGAAGTAAAACTTTCATGATTTGCAGATGCCATGATACTATACTTCAAAAATCCTGAGAAATCTACACCAAAATTACTTGAGCTAATAAATTCAGCAAGGCAGCGGGATATAAAATTAATACAAAAATCAGTCATGTTTCTATACACAAGTAATGAGCTAACTGAGGAGTCAGTTAAGGAAAAATTCAATGTAGCAACTGAAAGAATCAAGTACCTAGGAATGGTACGTAAAGGATTTGTACACAGAAACTGTATAACATTGCTGAAAGAAATCAAAGGAGATCTAATTAGGTGGAAAGACATTCCCTGCTCATGGATAGGAAGGTTAAATATAGTTAAGATGTCAACTCTACTCAAATCGATCTACAAATTCAATACAGTACCAATCAAAATTCCAACAACCTACTTTGAAGACTTGGAAAAGCTTGTAACCAAATTCATCAGGCAGGGAAAGAGACCCCTCCCCCCCACAAAAAAAAACAGTGAATTTTATGGTGTGTGAACTGTATCTCAACAAAAAAAAAAAAATGTAAATATATATAATTTAGAACTTACTGCCCTAAATGCTGAGCTACACCGCCTGAGTGCTTCCCAGTCTTTCCCCTCTGCTACCGCGACCTCCAGTCTTATTGGCCAGAAAAGAGGGGTGAAGGGGGCAATCTGTAATCAAACACTGTGCTCAAAGACTGGCTCAACACTTGGACAAGTTACTAACCTCCCTGTGCCTCAATTTCCTCATTACAAGATAGATGAAGATGGATAATCGTATCCATCCAAGAGTTTCGTTGAGAGGATTAAGTGGGATGATGAAAGTAACATCTAACATTGATTTTGCCATGGCAGGCGCTATTATTATGATATAACACATTGGGCTATTCTTACATGCCACACAATGCTATGCACTTTACAAATATTATCACAATTAATCATTACAAAGGATGATGAAATGGGTGTTATTATTATCTTCCTGAGCGAAGTCACATCCTAGGAAATGACAACAGGATTCAAACTGGGCTGCTCTTAACCACAGCACTATACATTGCATATAGTAACTCAGCTAATCCTTGCCTGGTTTTCTATGTAATATGTACAGTTATCCCCATTTGACAGATGAATAAATCGAGGCGCAGAAAGGTAGCACTTAGTAAATGCTAGCTGGCCCTGTATCAGTAGCAGCAGCATCACCACCATAGCCTCACGATTTCTTCCTTTCCTACAAACCTCAACAAGGGGAAAGGATCCGAATAGGAATGTGTCATCCCAAATATGTGATTTTGCCACACACCCCCTTTGCAGGCACAAGTGGCTGCCTTTGGTTGCTTTTAGTCAATGTTCTCCCTATTAACCTGATCTGTCTATTAAGCACAGAAGGGAAGCTCAGACAGACAGTGCCTGGGATAAAGTCATATTATATACTCAGACATCTGGAATAAAAAGCAGGTGCTGAAAAATCCAGCATATCATAGGTTCTCGGAAAATTAGTGAAAGATGGAAAGTGAAAACAACTGGGAAGCAGAAGTTACTGTCCATGTAAATACAGGAGAACATCATGGAAGAGGTAATGTTTGCAGGCCCCAAATAGTAGATACATGGAGTACAGCTCAATAAATGTGTTTATGAATAAACAGAGCAAAGCCAGAATAAATGGAGTGGCCAAGGGAGTGCTTTGTTTAGGACCCAAAGGCTTGTCATTTCACACTCAGCCATTAGAGGGAAGTATAACACATTTAGGAGAGAAAGCTGTTCTTGTTTTTGGTTTTCGTTGGTTTCTTTCACCAAGCCTGGTCTTCAGCAAGATCTTTTAAGTTCTAGCTCATGGGGACTTGGCTAGTTCTGATCATTCCCAATGGCCCTGAAAATAAAAAGGTCTTGGCTGAAATGTTAGGCCATAGGCTTCATGAAGATGACAGATTTTTTTTTCTCAGATCTGATCTTATCACTCTCTCTTCCCCCCATGCTCCCACTAAGGGGGTCCCAGACAGGCAAGTCAAGCAACCTTCTGTTTCTCCCTTAACCATTTCCCCACCCCTGATCAGCTTCTACTTATTTGCCAGTTCCACTTTCTCTGTGAATCACTCTCAAAAGACAAAATTGTGCCATTAATAGTTACTTCATTGCATTATTTTAATTAAGTTTTCTTAAAAGTGAGAAAATTCCTCTTATTTTCTAACTTATCTTGACTGCATCTCTCAGGCGAGAGGACCTGAATTTGCCTTTGTGCTTTATCCGTGGGGGAAGTCTGCTTTCTCATCTCCATGGGCCATCCTGGGCCAGCGGTCCTTGTCTTCCCTGTAGAAACGTGGACCCCCAGAGTGTGTAACCTCAGCACTACGCTTGGCACACATTCAGATCCCAAACAACAGTGGATGGGTTAAACACAAATGAGCGGGTGAAATAACCATTCTGATTCCCTGACCAGGAACAAGGAACCCACTGATGTTCCTTTGAGGGTTTCACAAGCTGGAATTGTGCCCTAGTGAAAGGGCTAGTGCTGACAAAGTGGCAATGTCTCAGATCACATGCCTCCCATCTGTAGCCCTCCGTGGCTCCCTTTTGCACTTAAAATGATATCCTGACTCCTGGCCAGGACCTATGAGGAAGGCACCGTGTGATTGTCCAGCCCCCTTTCTGACCTTCTACCTACCCCATCCACCAACTTGAGGGCCTCTGACTTCCATCAGGTCCATGCTGCTCCCACTGCAGCCGTTTCCCCTCCCTGGAGGCCTGACTCTGTCATTGTGTGACGGGCTCCATTGGGATGTTAAGATCTCAGTTTCAAAGTCACTTCTCTGTGTGGTCTTACTGGGACACAAAGCAAACCCAAGCACGTCACTCTTGATGTCATCAACCAGTCATTATGCTCCGTGTAGGCTTCACCCAGGTCTCTCTGTGCTGGCTTGTTTATTGTCCAACATCCCAACCAGATGATGAGAGCCACAAGAGCAAGGATCTGGTCACTTCTGTGCACTGGTGTGTCCCCAGCATCCAGCACAGAGGGAGGCCGAGTGAATGTGTCTGGGACGAGGGCTGCAGCTGCCCCTCAGCCATGTCTCCGCCTTCCTGGCCCTCACCCTGCTGACTTGACTTCAAACCATGGCAAGGAGAGCCGCGTGGAAGAAGGACTTTTCCAAGGAGGGAGGTCGGGGAAGACACATCAGGCAGCCCGAGCAACGAGATGGGCTTTAAGAGCCAGCGAATGCACCCTTGACGCTCTCAGAGTCCTCGATGTTCACAGCGGTCAGCCAGTGACAGAAGCAAAGAGCGTGGACATCGGAATTGAAGGTCTGGGTTTTGATCTCAGCCTCACCACACACCAGGAATTACCTTGGGCAAGTGACTTCTCCTCCTGATGCCTCAGTTTCCCTGTCTATAAAAAGGATATAATGATAATAGCATCTACCTCACAAGGTTATGGGGAAATTAAATTAATGCTTATTAAATACTAGCAGACAGGAAGTACCCAGCAAACATTAGCTGATACTACTAATACTTGCCTATTGTATCAAGAGGGCTGTTGTGTGTTCCCAGCTGAACTGTGAACTCCAGGAGGACAACTCCACCTGATTCTTCACTGGCATCTTGCAAGGTGCCTCAGTCCTCAGTGAACTGTGGGGTCTCTCTGTTCTCAGCAGAAAATAGGATTCTTGGATGTGATGGCCTGTGAGCCCCTTTCAACTGGAGATTGCTCTGCTCCTACTTGCACATGTTACTGCCACCTCTCCTTTTAATTTACTTACCTTTAATGAGCAGTTTGCAAGGCCCCTTGTTTTCCAAAAGGAACCGCTTCACAAGAGTGGGCTGGTCCCTTACGGCAGACAATGCTGCTATGCAAAAACTTAAAATAGACACATTTCCTTTCAGGTTATTTTTGTTTCCCCCACCTACCCACCTGCTTCCAAACAGCCTCACTCCATCTCCAAGCCTCATGGAAAAGCTCTCTTGGAGGAGAATGTTATATATGTTTACCTGAACTACCCCTAGTGCAGCTGACTTCCCAGTAAAATCGCCTCTGTGCATCCAAGCATCCCTGAAGGCACAGCTTCAGTGAGGAAGACCCTGAGCCAGAGTCTCCCAGGGGCATCTCCGAGACAGGTGGAAAGAAAGGCCGGTCTCATGCATGGAATGAGGGAAACAAGGAACCAAAAGACAACTGCTCCAATCAATACATATCCCCCTCCACGAAAGCAGGGCCAGCCAAGGCCCTGAGCCGAGGCAAATGAGTTTTCTGGCCCCCTCGCCCCGAGTGGGAAATAGGAATGGGAGGGGGAGGGGGCTCTGGCCAGCTGGAAGCCACTGGACGCAGCTGCATGTGTGGCTGCCCAGGGAGTCTCCCAGCAGCTGGGACCCTCCCACCAGGGCCCAGGCCGGAGGCCCACTACAGCCCCCATCCCCATCCCTCAGTCCCAGGCCTGAAGGAGCGGGCAAAGCGCACGGGCCTGCAGAGAGATCCATGATGGAGACGCATCCACTAAACATATTCTTGCAGAAACCACTCCGGAATTTCCTTGGGGACAGCAAGATACCCTGGGCTACCCTGGAAACTCAGCCGAAGCCAGCGCCTCCACCTCTGAGCTGAATCCTCACTTGGCCACCAGCAGGGTTTCCTGACCTAAGGAGAACGTTTCTCACATCAGCACTGAGCTAAAGGCTTCCCAGCACACCTCTACTCATGGAGCCTCACAGCCAAGATGAAGACTGACTTTCCACAGATGAATAAACTGGAGCCTGGAGCGGATGAGAAGTGTCCAGTCTCACAGTTAGGGGTGGCGGGCCTGGGGTTTGAGCCTAGGTCCTCCTGAACCTGACCTCACCTTGGCCACTGGTAGAAGGAACGTTGCTCCCTCCCAGGGCTCACCTGAGGTCCTACAGACCCCCTGCATGAAGCTTGTGGCAGCTGACATGGGGCTTATAGCACCTGAACTCCAGAAAGGAGTGATCTTTCCTTCTCTTAGCTGCAGCCTAGTCCAGATAGTTCAGTTTTGTGTTGACTCGTCCTCTGCCTGCCCATGGGGCCAGACATAGAGACCTCCCAGAGAGAAGAGGCTCTGTCTCTCATCTCTTGTCCTTCCTTTCCTTCTGGTCTGGCACAGCTTGGATGCAATGAATACCTAATTGGTGTTTCTGGAACTGAACTGAATTCATCGGACCTACCGCGAGTGGAGAAAAGGTGAGGCCAAAATCTCTTCTGTTGAGGCTTATAATAAACAATGAACTTTGAGCCTCCTCAAGCCCAGCAGAAAAATGAAAAAATGAAGCCAAAAAAGATCCTGCTCCACAAAGCGGTCAATATGTTCCAGCACTCGACTTGCTCAGGCATCCTGGCCACAGCGCCAGACACGTTTGCTTGCTTGCTTTTGGGAAAGGGAGGAGTAATTTGGGTTTTGGCTAGAATTGGGGGCCACTCCACTTAAAGTGGTTGCTTAAATGAAAAATTTGGAACAAAGCTGCAAGGTCTTAGTGGGCCACTTGTTGAGCAAGTTGAGGGCACAAGTAGTCAAATGGCTTCCAGAGATGGATGCCCCCAGTCCATCTCTGGGGATGAAGCCAAGTGCTTGCAGTGCTGGCCCAGCAAGATGGCGGGACAGCAGGGAGTCATAGTCATGGGGTCACGTGCACAACCTCAGCATCAACCCCAAAGCGCTTCTGGGCTCCTGATCCACTCACAGCACTGGGCCACATCCTACGAAATGTGGGCTCAAGTTAACTAAGGGGGCTCTTTCATTCAGAAAAATATAAGGCATAAAAAATCACTGGGAATGACAGAATACACACGGGAATGTACCACACACAGTTTGCAAACAGTGGTGAGATATATACAGTTTGCAAAAGTAAATTGAGAATGTTTGAGGAGTTCATTATGGTCCCTTCTCTCTAGGGACTGGGGAAAGCCTCAGCTAAGAGCAAAAGTGGAACCACTTTCTGCCCTGCTCCTGCCCAGCATCCTTCTTCAGGCTTCATAAGCAGGTGGACAGTTGTGTGAGTGAAGGAACCCTCTCTGGGACAGCACGATGGTGGGGCAGCACAGGCTGTTAGAAAGAGCACGAGAGCTGGAGGTGTGCAGAGCCGTGGTGAAATCCTGATGGTGCCATTCGAGGGCACGTGGCTCAAGCTGAACCACAGTTATCTCGTCTGTGAAATGGACATGTACAACACAACACGCCTAGCTCATAGGGCTGTCAGGAGAACGCAGGTAATGTACCTAAGGCACCCAGTGCTAAAGCACTCGATAAATGAAGCCTGTTAGTACAGAGGCTTTTCGGGGGCCTTATTTCAGCTTTGCAGAGTCTGAAATCTGATTGGGCCAGTCTTGGAGAGTTTAAACCGCGTACCCTCACACTGAGACATAAATCAAAATGCCAGTTTATTAATTTACATGTGAGAAATCACTGCCATGGTGTATTAATCTTGCTGTTACAAATTACCGCAACTTTAGTGACTTAAAACAACACAAATTTAGTATCTCATAGTTCTGGAGCTCAGAAGTCTGAGCCAGGACCCCTGGGCTAAACTCAAAGGGTCAGCAGGTCCACCTTCCGCCTGGAAGCTGGGACGCGTCCCCGACCCTGCCTTTTCCAGCACTGACGGCGCCTGCGCTCCTTAGCTCCGTGGGCTCTCCGTCCATCTTCAAAGCCAGCCACAGTGGGTTGAGCCCTTTTCAAGCCACTGCTCTTCTGCCTCCCTCTTCTACTTTTATGGGTTAATCCCACCCAGCTAATCCAGGGTAATCTCCCTGTGCTAGGGCTCTCTAGGGAAACCGAACCAACAGGAGAGCTCTGCAAATATGACAGTGAGAAAGGCGTCTCAACCTACCGGGGGAATGGAAGCGTCCACAATCCGCAGGGCAGGCTGTGAAGCTGGCAGCTTGGATGAAGGGTCTGGATGAACCCCACAGGACAGGCTCGCTGGCTGAGGAAGCAGGGAAAGAGTCTCTCTTTGCCCTTAAAAGCCTTCAGCTGATTAGAATATCCCATTGTGGGAGACATGTCTTAGTTGATCACAGATGTGATCAGCCACAGATGCAATCACCTGATTGATGATTTAATACACCACCTGCCTTCTGGTTTATCCACTACCCACAAAATATCCTTGCAGCAACAGTCAGGCCAATACTTGCCTGATCAGACAACGGGGCATCTTCACTTGGCCAAGCTGACACCAGAACCTAACCATCACATACTCCCCATCAACTGATTAGCAATGCCTAATTCCATTCACAACTTTAATTACCCTTTGACATTTAGCATATTCACAGCTACCAGAGACTAGGATGTGGACATATTTGGGGTGGGTTGGGGTATTATCCTGCCTACCACACAGGAGAGCAAGAAAACTTGAATCTATATGGCCAGTGACACATAATTTCCCCGTAGGCCAGCTGCTCAACAAGCTTGGGGAGCCTGGGACTGGAGTGGGCACGGGCTGACTGGTGGGGCCAGACAGCAATACGACTCCTTCCCCAGGGAGAGCTAGGCTTAGCCTAATAACCCTTGACTCCATGACTCCCTTTTCCATTCCACCAAGCTGAGCAACCACCCCCACCAGCCATCACCATCTGATGAACAGACTTATTCTTTAGGGGTGAACAATAAAGTCTTGGTGGCATGAGTCTCCCGGGGTCCTCAAACTTAAACAGTCATATTGCATATCCATTACATGTAGAATTTAAAGTGAATTCTTAAAGTGTAAACTTATTTCCAACTTCTTAGGGGACAGCTAAAATGTCCTCCAGGTGTCACATTATAGATCACTCCTGTGGCTACTTGTGAGGGCCTGATGGTGAGATCCTGGAAAGTGACTCAGACATGGCCCTAAACTTCCGAGGCTCACCCTGCATTGAGCTAGATAAGGCCTGTGGAAGCTGATGACCTGAGCCATCACCCTCCAAGGTCTTAAGGGAGGCTGTGGGGCTTCAGTGGGAGCAAAGCCTACAAGATAGGAAGAGCAGGGAAGAGGCTCTAATGCGATGACGTGACCATCCCAACCCTGATTGAATCACTTGACCATGGAGGAATGTACAGGACCTATTTTTATCATCCCCACATTCTGATTGTGGGCAATTTTCCCTTAATTTTGAGCACTCATAAAGGAAAAGAACAAGTGGTTTGTTCTTATGATCACACAATAGGTATCAAACCATATGCTTTGCCTTTCGGTTGCCAAGATAATCTTAATTATGTTCTTTATGTTTTGCATAATAATGAGTTTCTGTTGTGGGTGTTTGGGGATCACTAAGTAGGTGTTATCTTTTATCAGGTACCAACACCAGGGCTGTTTTTGTGCTTACTCCTTGCCAGGCACTCTGCCCAGCATGTTACATCTCTCCTACCATGCAATCCTCATAACAAAGCCATAAGGGTCATTATCTTGATTTTCCTATGAGGAAACTGGGGCTCAGGAAGGCTAAGTAACTTGCCCAAAATCACACAGCTGATAAGTGGTAAAATCCAGATTTGAATCCAGGCAGTTTAACAACAGAATCTGTGAAACTTAAGGAGTTTACTATGCTGCCTCTATGCATTCTTTACTCTTAAATCAAGGATCTTACTGGCAAAAGACAAACTGCATCAACAACAAAAAAGATGCACTGGCACAAAGAAAAAAAGATGCTCTTGGAGAAAGTGGCTATTCTTTAGAACAGTAAGATTTTGACAGGAAGATTTTCATTGCAAGCAAAAGAGAGAGTATCCATAATTTTTTACATTCTCACCCACATTAACATGAAAATACTGGCCAGACCCAAGCACTTTTGCAGGGCTGTTATGAGGAGTAAATGAGAAAATATGCATGAAAAACCTAGCCTGGCAATAGAGGGTATGCAATAAATGGTAACTATCAGTTATCTTTTAACACACTGTGCTGCATAATAAAACACCGAAACTTAGCAGCTTAAAACAACTATTTGCTGTTGCTCACAAATTTATAAGCTTGACAGGGCCCACTGAAGCATCTACAGTCTGCTGCAGGTTAGACAGGCAGCTCTGCTGATCTTGGCTGGGGTTCTTCACATGCTTGAATCTCCACTATCTCCAGGGCTGTCTAAACTTCAGCTGGATGATTCCTTCACATGTCTCCCACATCCTTCCAAAAAATTCACCCAGGTCTCAAGACAATGCCAGGTGCCCAGCAGGACATGCAAGTACACTTTCAAGCTTCTGCTTGTGTCAAGTTTGCTACTGGCCCATTGACCAAAACAAGTGTGATATTCTAATATGGAATTCTAATACGACCCTCAGTGAGTCATATACCCTTATGTAATCCGCTTCTCTTGAATGCAAGTGGGACCTGTGGCTTGCTTCTAGTCAAAAGAATATGGTGGGATGGGGAAGGGGGAGTTCATGCTTAAATGGTACACAGTGTCTGTTTGGGGTGAGAGGAAAGTTTCAGTAATGGATGGTGGGGATGGTAGCACAATATCGTGAAGGTAATTAACACCACTGAGAATGTGGCAGACTGCAGTGAGAGAGTCTCCTGCTGGCCTTGAAAAAATAAGCTTTCACATTGTAAAATGGCCTGCAAGGGTCCACGTGGCAAGAAACGGCGAGCCATCAGCCAGTAAGACAATGGGAGCCTCAGTCCTACAACCACAAGGATCTAAATTCTGCCAACAACATCAGTGCTAGAAAGAAGAAACCAATCTGCAGAAAGAAACACCCCTGCTGATACCTTGATTGCAGTCTTATGAGACATTAAGCAAAGAACCCCCTGCCTAGACTCCTGACCCACACAATCTGTGAAGTAGTAAGTCTTAAAACATGTCTGTTTTAAGCTGCTAAAGTTGTAGCAATTTGTTACGCAGCATGGGAAACAATACAGCAAATTACATGACAAATCCTAGAGTCCACCTGGGAGAGCATCAGCAAAGGGCAGGCAACAGAGAGGCACAAACAATTGGGGGCATCAACACAATCGACCCATCAGACTTTCCAGGCACCAGGGGGGCATCACTTTGTCAAAGTCACATTGCACCACCATTTTGGCATGTTCTATGAACTTGGATCTGTCTTTCTTTTTCTTATTTTTCAGAGCTCTATATGTCTATGCTATCAACCACAGGTTCAAAAAAGGAGTGGGATTAGAAATAGAGCCAGTGTACTGACTAAGACCAAAAATTCTGGGGCAAGATATCATGGGTTCAAGTCTCAACTCTAATACTCACCAGCTATGACCCTGGACAAGTTTCTTAGCCTCCCTGTGGCTTAATCTCTTGTCTGAAAAAGAGACACTAATATTCACTTTTAGGGTTGCTGTGAAATTATATGAGTTACTATGTATAAAGCACTTAGAATAGTGCCTAGCACATTGTAAATACTATATGTGTTTTTCATGATTATTCTAATTGTTTTCAAGTGGTTAATTAATATAAAGATTACAGCCTCTCCAATAGAATACTTAAGGAGAAATCCAATTCTCTGATACTACAGATAAATTTTCTTTATGCACTTCAAACCTCTTATGAATACGAGACATATTGAAAAATATACAACTAAACCACTTGCTCTCAAATATACAGCCAATAGAATATCCTGTGGGGAGAAACAAAAAATATTCCATGACCCACCCCATTTTCACAGTAGACGCTTTTAGTACTACAGGCCTCATAGAAGCATCCCATTTTATTGCAATTTCTTCTTCCCTTTGGAACTTATCATGGAGACTTACCAACAAATTCTAGTTTTTGCCTTTGTATATTCAAGAAATGTGTTCTTTAAAACATGGGTTTTATAGTGTTTGTCTAAGAGTATATCATAATAACCTCATCTTTTCCAGTCAAGTGCGGGTCCTGGAGTTTTTCCTTGTAAGGAAAAATCCTCCCTTCGTTTGTAAAGAAAAAAGCCCCTCTTCCTCTGCAGGAAGCCTTTCCCTGTTTTGTTTTCAGTTAAGATCAAGAGAAAGATGCAAACATGGGTTTCCTGGAGGCTGAACTTTGATTGAAGGAGTCCAGGGGTTCCTCAGATCTCGGGGCCAGTTTTGGAGCCTGGAATTTCTAGGTGCTGAGATCCAAGGTGGGGGCACGGCCAGCTGAGTGATAATTCCCCCGTCATGTGTGTTCCTGCCAGGTATTGCCAGGACTGACCCATCTCCATCCCACAGCTGGACCCACCTGAGCCCACATGCAGGCGCCGGCCCGCGTGGCCTTTCCAGCCCTGTCTCCCACCAATGACCCCCTTGCTCACTGCCAGCCAGCTGCACTGACCTCCCGCCCCTTCCTGGAGCTCCTCAAGCTCTCATCTACCCCAGGGCCTTTGCACGACCTCATTCCCCATCTGGAATGCTCCTCCTCAGATCTTGGCCTGCCTGGCTTCCTCTTGTCATTCAGATCTCAGCTCAATTCTCCTTCTCTGAGAGACACCCCCTGGCCCTGCTCACTCTCAGACTCTCTCTGGCTTTTGACCCAGACTTGTTCCCATCACAGCAGACCAGATGTCGCTGTTTTCAATTTATTTTTTCACATATTTACTTTCTATTTTCCCCATCTAGAATTAAGCGGAGCCCAGTGACTCACCTGTAATGGGTGCTCAAGAAATGTTTGTTGGAAAACTGGATGAGTAAATCAAATATTTTAAACTCCTTGATGGCAGGTTCTGTTGGCCGGGCCGATTACCTCAGAGTGTTGGCCAGTGCTCTGTGTACACACGCAGCACTCAATAAATTCCTCTGGGAAGGATTCCTTCCAGCAGCTCCAGCCCTGATGACAGTCTCCCAGCCTCAGGCCATCTGCCCCTTTGCGGGTGGGGGCAGGACACTGCCTCAGCCCCAGGTCTGGCACGATGTACCACACCTGACCTCGCGTCGGGACCCCACGGGGGGTTTGGTGAAGCCGGAATTGCTAACTGAGCAGGTCTGGGTAGGGTTCGGGTACTTACATCTCTATACAGGACCACAGGTGACGCTGCTGTGGTGCTGATCCAGGGGCCACTAGTCACAGCAGAACCACCGTGCTGTCTACAGAGTTCAGGAACACCGCCTTACTCCCTCACATCTATAGAGCCAAACCCAAAATAGACCCACAAAATATAAGGATTTTCACAACTTGCTCCCACCTGCTTGCTGAATGACCCCTCAACACTAATCCTAACCCTCATCTCCTGGGAGAAACCATCTCCTTATTCAGTGAGTATGCAGGGCGTGGTAGGGTGGAAAGGCAGCTGAGGCCAGACTGTGTGACCCAAGGCAGGTCCTTTGTGGCTCTGTCCCTGCCGGAAGGCCTGGAGGCTCTGCCTCACCGGTAGGGAAGTGAACTCATCTGAGAAAAGCACTTAGCAGGGACCCAGCACCTGGGAGTAACTGCCATTGATACCGCTGTCAGAGAATAGCTAGAAACAGGGAAAGTGAAAAAGCCCCTGATGCTCTCAACCAAGCCCAGGAGAGGTGAAGACCAGGGGTGGGGATGGCTGGGGGGAGAGGAAAGAGGATTAGCAGCCCAGCTCTTCCTTCTCTTAGCACCTTACATGCACCTCCATGCTCATCTCTCTTCCCCCACTAAACTGTGATCTCTATGTAGCCAGGGACTTGGTCTTTTTCACCCATGAAGGAAGAAAGAGCCGTGATTGAAGAGAAGTTCACTTGTTCTTGCTCCAGAGAATAAGTCAACAGGGTGGTGGTTATAGAGGATAAAACTAAGAAGGACCATTTCCAACGAGCCTACTCTCCTGCTTCAAGACTTGGGAGGTCTTGTCCCTCTTGGCCACGCTTCAAAGTGGTCCCTGAAGACCAGTGTCCAGTTTGGAGCCTTCAGGCAGGCTTGGCTTTATTCTCAACCAGAGCTTCTCCTGGTTCCTCCCACTGCATTGTTCACATCACCCCTCCCAGATTTTAGGCTCTGCTAAGAGCTATTAGGATA
>PVIY010042841.1:0-19527 GCA_004026745.1 Myrmecophaga tridactyla | reverse complement strand
AATGTTTTTGCATGAGGAAGAACAAAAGAATGTCATTACTGCAGTGTGCTGAAAATAGATGGTAATTAATATTTTAAAATTTCAACTAATGTGTGAGACTAAAGCAAAAAAAATGTTTATTTGGTACAAATCTATACTTTGACTAGTGCATCTCCTAATATAACTTATGTAGATAGTTGATTGAACACCTTAAGTACATAGAACTTTGTATAGGACATGAGATTTTGTTGGTTTGTCCAGGTGATGCCCTGATGAATCCCAGAGTGATTTGATCAGTCAGTGGAAAAGTATTTGCAAAGTCCCCTTCAGGGAATGGTGAAAACGGGGGAAAACTCAACTTCCCCAAGTTGAATTCTTTATATTCTCACAAGCAGTGTGGACAGCCAAAGCTATAGGCTGAGCTCCCGGTCTTGGGGTTTGTTGATATGAAACTTAACCCCACAGGGGATAGGTCAAGCCTACTTAAAATTAAGCCTAAGAGTCACCCCCAAGAGAACCTCTTTTGTTGCTCAGATGTGGCCTCTCTCTCCAGCCAACACAGCAAGCAGACTCACCACCCTCCCCCTGTCTACGTGGGACATGACTACCAGGGGTGTGGATCTTCCGGGCAGTGTGGGACAGAAATCCCAGAATGAGCTGAGATTCAGCATCAAGGGATTGAGAAAAACTGTAGAATGAGCTGAGACCCAGCATCAAGAGATTGAGAAAACCTTCTCGACCAAAAGGGGGAAGAGTGAAATGAGACAAAGTGTCAATGGCTGAGAGATTCCAGAGTCAAGAGGTTATCCTGGAGGTTATTCTTATGCATTAAGTAGATATCACCTTGTTATCCAAGATGTAATGGAGAGGCTAGAGGGAACTGCCTGAAAATGCAGAGCTGTGTTCCAGTAGCCATGTTTCTTGATGATGATTATATAATGATACAGCTTTCACAATGTGACTGTGTGATTGTGAAGTGTCTGATGCTCCTTTTATCTACCTTGTCAACAGATGAGAGGAACATATGGAATAAAAATAAATAATAGGGGGAACAAATGTTAAAATAGATTTAGTTTGAAATGCTAATGATCAATGCAAGGAATCAGTAAGGGGTATGGCCTGTAAAATTTTTTTTTCTGTTATATTTTTCTGTTGTCTTTTTATTTCTTTTTCTGAATTGATGCTAATGTTCTGGGAAATGATCATGATGATGAATATGCAACTATGTGATAATATTGTGAATTGCTGAGTGTATGTGTTGAGAATGTTTGTGTTTCTTGTAATTTTTTTTAATTAATACATAAATAAATAAATAAAATTATTACAATAGCTATTTATGGCTGTTTTTCTAACAGTGTAGAGTCTGCAATATACTAATAAGCTTCTCTTGTAGCATTTCTAAATATTGCTTATTGAGACATTTCGTAAATAGAATCCAATGATACAATTTCACATTTTAAAAGTGAGACTGGGCAACTATTTAAAAATATTGACATTTATTGAAAATATTGGACATTTAAAAGTATTAAAACATTAAGCTATTAAAAATTTTTAGAACAATGATTAAACAACATGAGAGAGCGGGCCATGGTGGCTCAGCAGGAAGAGTTCTCGCCTGCCATGCCAGAGACCCGGGTTCGATTCCTGGTGCCTACCCATGAAAAAAAAAAAAAGAAAAGAAATCATAAACAACATGGGAAAATGCAGGACAGCATTAAGCCAGATACAGCAAGTATCCCTGCTACATTAATCTCCAGGTCTATTTTCAAAAACTATAGAGGAACATGATATGACATGCTATCTCACTGTCTTACGGGTCTATTTTTTCCTTTATTGAAGAAGCAAAACAATACAAAGTTTTTGTTGTGGCTATACATTTTTAAAAAAAGGAAAAGGATAATTTTTGTTCCTGAGGGAGAGGCAGAGTTGACCTTGTTCTGAGATCAATTTGCTCTACTTGGGAAGGTAGTTCTCAAACCAGCATCCCAGTTCCCATGAAAGGGATGCTCATGAATAGGAGCAAAAAGTGTGTGGGGGTGAGGGGGAAGTCAAGTGGTCACCCCGACAAGCTGTGGTTTAATCCCTTCATTGATTTCATCAACTAGGCCCTTTTTTGTCCATTTTAACACTTCTGTACAACATATATATTTCTATATTTGAGACAAAATTTCACTTTAATGTCTATATTTCTGCTTTCAAACAAGTCCAAATACATAATTATCTCCTTGTAATAAAGCAGTACTTGATTAGCAATCAAATTATGATTTTTTAATTGATAAAATCAACCCTGTGAAACATATGACCATCAATAATTAGAGATCACTGGGTGAGATCGACCGGAAATGATACTAAATAGCGATCACTTACAAAAAAAGGAATTTTGAATTGAAAGCTGAGTATTTCTACTAGGTTTTACAGTTAAACAACTGGGGCAAAAGACTGGACTTCCTATTACTACAACAATACAGAATTATAAAGGCTTTCCTGCAGACTTCAAGAGTATAGGGATGGAATTATTTTGTGGTTTTTATGACAATTATAATCTCCTAGGTTATTTTCACTCTCTCAAAAAATGTTCACCAAAAGACTAATTCATGCAAAGCATTCAACATTTTCAAACAGTTGCCCAATCAAACTTTTAGAATGTGAAATTATATCATTGAATTCAGTTTGTGAAATATCTCAATAAGCAATATATATACAATAGATAAGCCTATTAGTATACTGCAGACTCTACACTGTTAGGAAAACAGCGATAAAGAGTGTTACATACTCAGTGTAATGATAAACATTTCATATCTTGCAAGTTATATATAATTTATAAGTTATCTTCTCCCACTCAGTTACATTGCAAATAGCTTTTAGATTTTTACTTAAAAGGTCTGATTTTTTATACAGAAGGTAGTAGGCATGCTCCTATATATCAGTTCCCAGCAGTGGAATAAGACTTGTTCTTCCTTGCAAAGGATCCTGATTAGAACATGCAGCAATTTTTAAGTGTCCTTGTTCCTTATTGAAGCCAAGCCAACCATATCCTGAACCTTGAATACCAAGAGTTACAGTTATTAACTTTTCCTTAAATTTATCAAAGGAAACAAAGTCACATTTGATGGCTTCCAACTACTCCCCCTTGGATTCTGTGCCACTATTAGGGCTCAAGTTTGTCCACTAAAGGGTGTGAAAGATGTGGCCTCCACCATTGAAATTCAGGGCAGAGTGAAGAGCTACCTGAATTATAACATCACCTTTTACCAGTGACTCTTTATATTTCTCCTCAATAGCATTCAAGTAATTCACATAGGCAGCATGATGCTTGCCACTGTGCAGCTGCATGATATTTGTATTGATTTTGTGGCTCCAGGGCTCCATAATCATAAGACAAGTGGGTAAGGCTATGCTCTTCCCTGCCCACTTAGAGAAGGATGTTAATCTTTAGGAGTTGTTAAGGCAATTAATAATTGCATTGCAGACTAGGATGAAGGCTCTACAGTAATTACATTTGGGGCATCATAGCTCTAAAACAGCCGTAGCTTACACCAGGGGTTGTAAACTTTTTCTGTTAAGGACTAAAAAGTAAAACAAGTTTGGCTTTGCAAACTATTACCTTACAAGTACTCAGCTCTGCTATTATAGCTTGAAAGAAGCCATAAACAATACCAGAACGAATGGGTTTGGCTGTTGTTCCAATAAAACTTTATCTACAAAAATAGGCAGTGGGCAGGCCATGGTGGCTCAGCAGGCAGAGTTCTTGCCTGCCATGCCAGAGACTCGGGTTCAATTCTTGGTGCCTGCCCATGCAAAAAAAAAAAAAAAAAAATAGGCAGTCATCCTGTGGGGCCATAGTTTGCCAACCCCCCAAATTCAAATCACTTGTCTATTGCCCTTTCCACTAATCTCCTGCCTCTTACATTATACTTCATGAACGTTCATTTTCCCCTTTGAAACCCAAAGCTGTTCCTTACTTTTACCTTTGCCCATCTTCTCTCTTTTGCCTTGTCTACTTGTTTCATCTTCCCGGCCAAATCCCAGTTACTTTCACTACTGGATCTGGTGACACTTCTTTTTGTAAGTGTTTCCAGATACCCAACATGTTTCAGGATCCAGTTAGAAAAACAGAAGACATGTCTGTTCTTTTAATTAAGATAAGTTTAATACAATAAATTGATTGAATGGGTATTGGAAAGCTAGAGAGGCAAATGGTAACACTGAGGTATCACAGAAATAGTAAGGGCATGATCCTGATACAAAAACTAGAGAAAGACAGCAATCATAAAACAGAAAATAACAGCCAGTCTTATTACTTGTCACATTAACTCCAGTAGTATATTAAGATAATGCAACGTAAACATTTCCTTGACCAGCTTCCATTAGAAATCTAGATGTAATCAGCTTAAAGCACATGGTTTTGATTTTCCAAAGAATTATTTGTGAAATATGCTTATCCTCAGGACTAATGTTATGTGATCTGTTCCTACATCCACACAAGCTCTCTCCTTGACCCTGTAACCTCATATGTAGGACTCACTGCTCTCTCTAGTTTTCCTAAAACCTGGTGTTTGGGGAGTTTAAGTTTGCTATCTTTATATTTAATACCTTGTTCAGGTTTCGGAGTTAGGATTGTGCTAACCTTATGAAAGAGTTTCATCTTTTCTATATGCAGGAAGAATTTCAGGGCTGAATTTGCTGGGCAGGTCAAGAAAGTGCAGCTTTGGTGAAGGGTAGAAAAATCTCCAGGTGCCCCTCCTGGTTCCTCCCTCACCCCTCTCCAGGTCAGTCTGGAGCCCACCAGTACTTGCTTTGTGGTCCCCTGGCCTTGTTCTGCCTCTGAAAGATGGACCTAGGAAATCTCTCTCCTGTGTAGCTGACTCCTAGGATTCGCCCCAAGGCAAAAGTTGCTTTAGACAACCAAGGCAGCGTTAGAGACAGCGAGGTGAGAGAAGCCCTGGTTAAAGGCTTACCTGGGGGAGCTCAGGGGCAGCTGCAGCGGCCTCCGACAGGCCTTAACAACTGTCTTCTGTGGGGGCAGAGGGAGCCTCCAGCGGGTAGCAACTAGAGCCCTGTAGCCGCAGCGCGTCCCTCTCCTCGCGCCGGCTCCGGTACACGGGCGCGCAGAGTCCACCGTGGAATCGCATCTAGCCAACCCCGGGGCTCTCCGCTCCCGGAACCCGCGGCTCCCCCGAGCGATAACCGAGTAGTGGCGCCAGCTGCAGCCTCCAGCCCGCGTCACCCGCCTCTATGAGGAAGAGGTGCCACCCTGCACACCGCTGGCTGCCGAGGGGAAACCCCCGCGCCCGCCGTGGAGGCCCAGGACACACCGCGCGTGCCACCAGCCCCACAGGCGCCCTTGCCCGGCCTTCCTGCCGCCCACATCCCTCCCAGCCCAAAGAGGTGGCAAAAACGTGGGGCTGACCCTGCTGGTGGCCACACTGTTCATTGTCCAGCTGATGATGGTGTGCGGTTGGTACTTTATATGGCATCTTTTTTTTTAATTAATTAATTTTTTATTCAACATACAAACACAAACATTCTTACAGTCTGATCATTCCATTCTTGTTATATAATCAATAACTCACAATATCATCACATAGTTGTATATTCATCAGCATGATTATTTCTTAGAACATTTGCATCAATTCAGAAAAAGAAATAAAAAGAAAACAGAAAAATGTTCATACATACAATACCCCTTACCACTCCCTTTCATTGATCACAACATTTCAATCTACTAAATTTATTTTAACATTTGCTCACCCTATTATTTATTTATTTTTAATCTATATATTTTACTTGTCCGTGGATAAGGTAGATAAAAGGAGCATCAGACACAGGTTTTCACAATCACACAGTCTGCGAAAGGTATATCATTATACAATCATCTTCAAGAAACATGGCTACTGGAGCACAGCTCTACATTTTCAGGCAGTTCCCTCCAGCCTCTCCATTACACCTTAACTAAAAAGGTGGTATCTATTTAATGCATACAAATAATGTCCAGGATAACCTCTTGACTCTGTTTGGAATCTCTCAGCCATTGACCCTTAATTTTGTCTCATTTCGCTCTTCCCCCTTTTGGTCGAGAAGATTTTCTCAATCCCTTGATGCTGAGTCCCAGCTCATTCTAGGATTTCTGTCCCAAGTTGCCAGGAAGGTCCACACCCCTGGGAGTCATGCCCCGTGTAGAGAGGAGGAGGGCAGTGAGTTTGCTTGCCATGTTGGCTGAGAGAGATTGGCCACAGCTGAGCAACAAAAGAGGTTCTCTGGGGGTGACTCTTAGGCCTAATTTTAAGTAGGCTTGACCTATCCTTTGTGGGGTTAAGTTTCATATGAACAAACCCCCAGATTGAGGGCTCAGTATGGAATCTTTTTAAAATCTAAGTTCATTTTCTGCAGAAACTGGTGGGAGACACAGGATCCCAAAAGGGAAACCATGAGCCTTCAGGATCTGAAACAGAACAGCACACCTCATCCTCTCCACACAGAATCAGATTGGCTCACCTAGGGTGGGCACCTGCTGATGAGGGCCACTGACCCACAGGCACAGTCCTTTAATAGTGAATGATGAAAGGCTTCTATTGGGAGCTTCTGTATTTAGTGCTGTTGTCCTAGTTTGCTAGCTGCTGGAAGGCAACACACCAGAGACAGATTGGCTTTTAATAAAAGGGGGTTTATTTTGTTAGTTCTTCAGAGGAAAGGCAGCTAACTTTCCACTGAGGTTCTTTCTTACGTGGAAGGCACAGGATGGTCTCTGCTGGCCTTCTCTCTAGGCCCCTGCATTCCAACAACTTTCCCCAGGGTGACTTCTTTCTGCATCTCCAAAGGCCTGGGCTGAGCTGTGAGTGCTGAGATGAGGAATGCTGAGCTGCTTAGCTGTGCTATATTGAGCTCTTTCATTTAAGCACCGGCCAATTAAGTCAAACGTCACTCATTGCAGCAGACACGCCTCCTAGCCGACTGCAGATGTAATTAGCAACAGATGAGGTTCACAGACCATTGGCTTATGTCCGCAGCAACAAAACTAGGTATGCTCACCTGGCCAAGTTGACAACTGAATCCAACTAACACAGACATCAATAAACATACTAATATATGTGTTTGGGAGTCAGAGAAGGAAAAGAAAGAGAGAAAGAGGAAGAACGAATACTCAAAGAAATAAAGACAGAAACTTCCTGAACTTAGCAAAAGACATAGATCTGCACTTCCAAGAAGGCTAGAGAATACCAAACAGGATAAACTTAAAGGAAAATAATCCCCATTACATACTGATCAAACTATTGAATGCAAAGGACAAGGAACAAGTTTGAAAACTGCAAAGGAAAAACAATGTGCTATGTAAAAGAAGGTCACAATTAGATTAAGTACAGATTTCCCATCAGAAACCATGGAGGCAAGAATGCAGTGGGATGAAATACTTAAATTGCTGAAAGAAAATAATTGCCAACCAAGAATTTTATACCTAGTGAGATGTACTTTTTTAAATGAAGGGAGACATTAAGGCATTCTAGGATAAACAAAAGTTGATGAAGTTGATCACCAATAGATCTGTGCTATAAGCAATTCTAAAGGGGGTTCTTTGGACTGAAGGGAAAGGACATTAGACAGTGTATCAAAGTGGCATAAAGAAATAAAGACCTCCAGTAAAGGTAACTATTTCAGTTTGTTAAAGCTGTCAGAATACAATATACCAGAAATGGATTTTTATAAAGGGGATTTATTAAGTTATAAGTTACAATTCTAACATCATGAAAAGGTCCAAATTAAGTTACCAACAAAGAGGATACCTTCTCTCAAGAAAGGATGATCAGATCTGGGGTTTCTCTATCACATGGGAAGGTACATGGTGAAATCTGATGTCCTTCTCTCCTGGCTTCTAGGTTCAGATGGCACTCTCAGGTTCTTCTGCATCTCCCAGACATCTGTGTCTTGGTTTCATCTCTCTGCCCTCTGTGTCAATGATGAGCTCTCTCTATGTTTTCTGCCTACTATTCTCTTCATACAGGGCTCCAGTAAAAGTATTAAGACACACCTTGAATGGGTGGGGTCACATCTCTATCTAATCAAAAGGTCCCACCCACAAAGTAGGTCTGCCCCAGAAGATTGGATTAGGGTTAAAAGAACATGGCTTTTCTGGGATACATAACAGTTTCAAACCAACACGGTAACCATTTGGGTAAATATAACCGTCAGTACATTTGTATTGTATTTTAGGCACGTAATTCCTTTTCTTGTTTCCTATAGGTGCTAAATTGAAAATGTATGAAGACTAATGATAAATCTATGATTTGTACATAAAATGTACAAATAAATAATCTGTAACAGATTGTAACTGGAAGATACAAAATTTATAATATATCTGAATCTAACAGCAGAACTCCAAAATGTATGAAGCAAATGCTGACAGAATTGAAGGGAGAAGTAGATGGCTCTACACTAGTAGTAGAAGACTTCAATATACCACTTTCAATCATGAATAGAACATCTAGACAGAATATCAATAAGGAAATACAAGAATTGAATGATACTCTAAAACAACTAGCCATAACAGACGTATATAGAACTCTTCATCCAACAACAACAGAATACACGTTCTTCCTGGTGCAAATGGATCATCTTTAGGATAGAGCATCTCTTAGGTCACAAAACAAGTCCCAATAAATAAAAAAATATTGAAATCATGCAATGTATCTTCTCCAGCCACAATGGAATGAAGCTAGAAATCTATAACAGAGGGAGAAAAGGAAAATTCACAAATATGTGGGAACTAAAAAAATGTACTCCTAAACAGCCAATGGGTTAAAGAGAAAATCATGAGGGAAATTAAGAAATATCTTGAGGTGAATAAAAATCAAAATACAGTACATCAAAACTTATGTGATACCCATTGGTGTTAGTCTCTCTGGCAACAGGTGACATGACTTGAAGAGGTTAGCCTGAGCCTGGCACATTTAAAGAATTATACACCATGAAAAAAAAGTGTAATTTATCCCAGGTATACAAAGTGGTTCAATATAAGAAAATCAAATAATGTAAATTGCTACATTAACAGAATGAAGGAAAAAATGCATGATCACCAAATTGATGCAAAAGCATTTGACAATATCCAACACCCCTTCTCCATAAAAATAAGCACTTAGAAAACTAGAAATAAAAAGAAACTTCCTCAACAAAAGGCATACGTGTAAAACCTATCACTAACATCCTACTTAATAGTGAAAGATGAAAAGCTTTCCCTTTAGATCTGGAACAAGACAAGGATGCCACCGTCACCACTGTTATTCAGAATTATACTGAAAGTTCTAGACAAAGCAGTTAGCAAGAAAAGGCATCAAATGGAAATGAAGAAATTAAACTTTCCCTATTTACAGATGACATGACCCTATATCCAGAAAAATCCACAACAAATCTACTAGAGTAATAAATTAACTCAGCAAAGTGGTGGGAAACAAGAGCAACACAAAAAAAATCAGTGGTGTTTCTATCCACTAGTAATGAACAATCAGAAGAAGAAGAAATAAAGAAAAAAATCCATTTACAATAGCAACAAAAAGAATGAAATATCTAAATGTAGATCTAACCAAGGATATAAAGGGCTTATACACGGAAAACCTCAAATCATTGCTAGAAGATACCAAAGAACATCTAAATAAATGGAAGTATGTTCCATGTTCATGGATTGGAACACTAAGTGTATAAATGCTACCCAAAGCAATTTAGGGATTCAGTACAATCCCAATCAAAATTCTATTAACCTTCTTTGCTAATATGGACCAATATAATGAGCAAACTCTGAAAATTGAAGCCTAAAGCATAGATCATCAGGGAATAGAACATGGGCAAAGATTGGGCAATCAATGATTAAGGAGTATATAATGTTCAATAAGACTTGTTGTGAAGGTTTCTAGATTGTAAGCTTTTATAGCGTTATATCTATTCCTGAGTTTTAGCTCTTATTTCTAAATTCTGAGACTCTGAGTTCCTTGGGTAAAACCTGGTAGTTCCCTGGCATTTAGGGAATCTGCGTGACACCTGAGACTCAGAATTAGAGTTCCACAGCTCTGAAAGTCAGTATTACTCCATACAGCTTTCCATAATTTAATGTTTACAGTGTATATATTTCCCAATTTTCCCAATTTAAAAATATAATTATATTTTAATGTGATTCTTGTAAACAGTATATACACTTAGTCTTATCTGTTTGGTTTGGTTTTGTTGTTGCTATTGCTTATTTGTTTGTTTTGATCCGGTTTGATTGCTTTCATTATTTGAGAAGTGTATTTAGCCCATTTACATTTAATATATACTAATATATTTGGATTTAAGTTTATTGTGTTGTTTTTTATTTGTCCTTTCTTTTCTTTACTCTTCTATTCCTTCTTTATTGCCTTTTCACTAACCAAGTTTTTTTTTAAATGAAACTATTTTATCTGATATATTAGTTGTTTTGTTGCTGCATCATTATTTTAATAGTTACTTTAGAGAGTGCATAATTAATTTTCCATTAACTTATTGTTATCTTTCTTAAATCAGCATTTTACTACATTTTAATAAAATCCAGAAAAGTTACATTTGATTACTTTTACCCTTGCCTACATTTTTGGTTTGATGTTATATCATTTACTGCTAAATTTATCATAAAAGCCACAATATATGTAATTATTTTTTGCGATAAACAGTCAATTGTCTTTTATATTTACCTGTTTGCTCTCAACAATGTTTTTCATTTCTTCTTACACTTGTAATGTTCCTTAAAAATAATTCTTTTTTTGCCTAAAAATGTCTTTTATTTTATGTTTGTGAGTTATAACTTGTTTCAGCTTTATAAGGCTTTATAGGACTTTTCCTAATAAGATACTTCTATGTCCTCTAATCCTTAAGAAGGATAATTTACTGTTCCTGATTTTACCTGCATTAATCTGACTGAATCTATTGCTTGCATGTCTTAGTGAGTTTTCTGTGGTTATAAGAATAAATTTTGGCTTGGACATTGCTAGACAACTGTCCAGTCTTATGTGGCTTTATATGACATTTGGATATACTATACTCACAAACCCTCAATGGTAAAGCATTTTTCTTTTTCTTTTTTTTTTAATTTCAGAGAATGTTTCTTATTTTATGGGGAATTTTCCCTGGATTTTCATTCTTGTTTCTCAGATATTAAATTTGGTTTGGAAATATACTAGTTTGGCAATAAATGTACTCTTTAAACAAATATGGAAAAGTTGTGGCCATGTTTGTTAAGTAGTATGACTTATTCAGAAATTTTATCACATGTTTTCACAAGGTACCTGGCAGTATTTTAGGGGCTTGGAATGTAACAGTAAATAAAACAAACCAAAATTCTTGATTTAAAAAACCACCATGAGATACCATTTCACATCAACTAAAAAGGCTACCTCCAAAAAGAGAAAATTACAAGTGTTGGAGAAGTTGCAGAAATATAGAAATATTCATTCCTCAAAAAGTTAAGTATAGAATTACTACATGACCTGGCAATCCCACTTCTAGGTCTATACCCCAAAGAATTGAAAGTAGAGACTCAAGCAGATATTTGTACACTGATGTTCATAGCATTATTCACAATTGCCAGAAGATGGAAGCAACCCAGGTATCTATCACCTGGTGAATGGATAAACAAAACATGAAAAATACATACAATGGAACATTATTCAGCCAAAAATGGCTTTTTTAATACATGCAACACTTGATGAATCTTGAAGACACATTGTGTTGAGTAAAATAAGCCAGATACAGTAAGACAAATATTGTATGAACTCACCTATAGGAAATAATGAGAATAAGAAAACTCATAGAAATGACATTAAAAATACAAGTAACAAAAGAAAAAGTAGATAAATTGGACTTCATCAAAATTAAAACTTTTGTGTATCAAATAACACTATGAAGAAATTGAAAAGACAACCTACATAATGGGAGAAAATATTTGTAAATCATATATCTTATAAGGATCTAGCATCCAGAATATATAAAGAAATTTTATCTTTTTGTTGTTGAGTTGAAAACAAAAAGACAACGAGAGAGTTCTTCAAAGAAAATACACAAATGCCCAACAAACACAAGAAAAGATGCCTAACATCATCAAGCATTAGGGAAAGGCAAATCAAAACCATAATAAGATACTGCTTTACACCCACTGAAATGGCTATAATCAAAAAAGCAGAAAATAAGTGTTGGCAAGGTTGTGAAGAAATTGAAATACTTAATCCATTGTAGGTAGGAATATAAAGTGGTGCGGCCATTGTGGGAAAGAATTTGACAGTTCTTCAAAAAGTTTAACATGAATTACCATATGATCCAGCAATTCTACTCTTAGCTAAAATATACCCAAAAGAATTGAAGCAAGTACTCAAACAAATACTTGTATACAAACATTCATAGAGCTATCACAATAGGCAAAAGGTGGAAACCACCCAAATGTCCATCAACTAATGAATGGACAAACAAAATATGCTATATTCATCTAATACAATATTATTCAGAATAAAAAGTATGCATACTAAAATGTGGATGAACCTCAAAAACATTATCTCAAGTGAAAGAAGCCAGACACAAGAGGTCACATGTTGTATGATTCCATTGATATTAAATTTCCATAATAGGTACATCCATAGAGAAGGAAAGCAGGTAAGTGGTTGCCAAGGTCTGGGAGGATGGAGAAATGCTTAATGGTTATAGGGTTTTCTTTTGTAATGATAAAAATGTTTCAGAACTAGGTAGAGGTGATTGGTGCACAACATTATGAATTTACTAAATGTCACTAAATTCCTCACTTTACAATGGTTAATTTTATATTATGTGATTTACCTCAAGGAAAATAGAAAATACTCCTCAAAAAAAATGTGTATGTGTTTCCTATAAATTCCAGAAAGGCAGACCGAGTAATATGGCTTTTTTTGTGTGTGGTAGGTGATTCTCGGTGCAGCAACTTTCATCTTTCACCTTCCAGAGGAGATCTCAACAAGTGTCTTTCTATGGAACAAAACAAAAAACTTCACTGAGGTATCAGACACCTGAGTTTTGTGGAATTTATTTCCCACCCTCCTCTTCACATATGTCTTACTAAAGTATCTAAAGTACTTGCTACCTCCTGCTCATTAGACCCAACCAAAATAATTCTGTCACTGTACTGAGCCACTGTGATATTCTATGGAATGTCAAGACATCAAGAAAGATCTCTGAGGACTGTGTTGTGGCAGAGATTGAGAAAACTGATGCAACTTTACAGCAATTCTGTGAAGGTTTTTGGAGAAAATAAAGTATTAGCCAAGTCAGTAGCTGCATACCTAGAGCCAGGAGCTGTGTTAATTTTTTCCAATATAATATATTTGGGACAGCATCTTCAATTGAAGCCATCACTTGATTAAATTTACTTCATCTGACTTCTCAACAATCCAAACTGGTAAATTAAATGGGGATGTGATTGATATCCCTCGGCTTTCAAGTCCTTCATGGTGGCATTGATCTCTGAAATATTGCCTACCCCACCCCCACCCAGGGATATGTCGATGTTTCAGATATATGATCTTTGCAGCTGGAGTTCTAGGAGCTTTCATAGAGCACTTTGTACCAAAATGGTTCTCATTCTATGGATCAGCAAGATAACATGGGATCCAGCCCATAGGAAACTGTGGCTATTCAAATACACACTCAGGAACCAGGGAAATACCTTCAGGGTGGGTTTGTTTACTGACAACTCGATTCAGTGTGAGTGGGACCTCAGTTAAGACTCCATCTTTCATCGTTAGCCCCACTTTGACTGATAGGCCACAGTGGTATTTTCACCTCCAGGAAATTAGTGTCATTTCAGAGCCAGTGACTAGTAATCCTCAAAAGGTTTGATCATCTCCTTTTTTCCTCAGTGCACAGTCACTCTAATAAATGGCCACAAGTCCTTTTGGATAAGTTTAAAAGGAAGATTTATAATTTGTCTAGCAACAAAGGCATTGGATACTTCTTCAAGCAGACCTGGCATCCCCTTCTTTTAAGGGTCTGTGGGTCTGTGAACTGAATTAGATCTGGAAACTAGATAAGAGAGCATGACTCTCCAACATGGCAGCTTATATCAGTTTTGTCTACCAGACCTAAAGTTTTTCCCATTACATGAATGAAGCAATACCTTATTAAATTGCCCATACATTTTTCTCTCATGGACATTGTGATCAATTAGTTACCACCAAAGATCTCTGCAGGCCAAGACACTGATTATCTATACATTCCTGCAACCCTGAATAGTAGATATATTTACCTTGTTTTAGGCAGTTATGTCCTGCCATTTGACCTCTGCTCTCCAATCCTCCCTTTTGAAATCAGATATCTCAGCTCAATGGCAGAACCTCCTACGGTCAAACTTGCTCTCTAAGGGAAAGCAATTACACAGTATTTTAGAGGATACAGACACTTCCCTCATAATGTATTTCTCAGTGCCTTGGTGAATGGAATGTCTTCTGAGCCTTCTTGTGGAACAAAGTTTGAGGGAAGAGGTATACAGGTCACACATGATAAATCCAGACTAACACCTTCAGATGTTATAATTATTTATTGTAGTTTTCTATTAAGCCACTACTTTAAAGCAAATGTTACAATTATTTATTGCAATTTTCTATTAAGCCACTATTTCCTGGCTAACATGAGCATGTAGTATGTCCACTGTTTCCTTCACTGGCAGTAAAATGTTTTTTTTATCTTATGATACATAAAGAGAAGGTCAAAATTAAAACTTTTTGTATTCTAATCCTCTGATGCTATTTGAAGCATTGGCTTCTATCACCAGACATGAAAAATCCAAATCCAGAATATGTGCCTATCCCAGTCAGGAAATATCAATACCCTCACAAGTCAAAGAAATTCACTTACTAGCTATATCAGTCTGGACAGTAGCCCACAGCACCCTTAAGTCTCTGGTTGTTCCTGTTGACAGAGTAATATTTAGTCACATTTTCAACATCAGAGGAAGACAGTACATTAGATCTTTTTTTGTATTATTATATATTTATTTCACATCAAAGCATCATTAGAATAGCCTTGTGAATACTCATCTCAGGTACCCAATAAGGCTCTTCCAGGAAGTAGATTAGTCATCCACTTATTGATTCTAGTCCACTTGTGATTTCAGAAGATGCTTTTTCTGAAGAGCATCAACACATAACTTTTTCATTCTCCTTTCCCAAGTTTATAAATGCCATGTTGGGGCCCAGTCATTTAAGGTACATTTCAGGCTGTATCACCAATATTCTAACTATAATCTAAAAGTTGGTATAATTCCATCCCACATTATTATTATCACTTAGTTTCTCTGATATTATGAGAAACCCCATATAGTAGATTTATCTTTCCTTTGGGCAAGTTGATTGGTGAAAAATATCACAGAGAACTGTCCTTCCCAGAGAAGATTAACATTTCCAGAGGGGAATGTTATTTTAGGTATTTATAGGTTTTTTGAGATATCTTGTGTTCTTTTGGAAATTTGCCTTACTTAAACAAAGCTTACCCAATTTTTCACAGTATCCTGCATACCACCCTGGTGTTCCCAAACTCTCCTGGCTGTGACTTCAAATTTTTATCAATATATAGATTTATTTCTACCACAATGAAGAATATAAGTATGCTCAATCAGAACTGCTTGACTTCCCAGACTATGAAATTTGCTTTTATAGTCATGAAGCAAATTTCTCTAATGTTCTGGCAAACTTGTGACTTTCTTTACAATAATTCATGATCCAATGTATCTTAATTTTAGCAAGCTATACCTTACTTTGTATCATATTTAAAAGCTAGCCAACTCAATATTCCATTTAACTGAATCACTGAGACATTAGGTATCTTCAGTATGGCAAATATAAATTTCACGTATTGATCAAAATATGTAATGTAGTATATCTTCACATGTCCTATTATTAATAGGCCTTCTAATTTTTATTTTAATTTTCTGGAATATGCTTTTTATAAAACCTCCCTTTTACTGCTTCCTTGCTTAAGGAGAGCTGCCAGGAATTGTAACAGTCACAACTGACCGAAAACACAGAGACATTAAACAAAAAGATGTAAAAAGTCACTGTATATGGACACCAGAATCACATTTTGGAATTCCTCTAGTCTGCTCCCCAACTCATTCCCTGACTATTGAGTCATCTATTCAACAAGTATAACTACTATATACCAGGAACTAGTGTAGGTGTTATAGATAGAAAAGGGAACAGAATTGATAAAAATTCATGCTCTCAGGAAACTTACATTTTGGTGTAAGATAAAGAAAAGAAACAAACAAATGATTTTATAATATTGTATGAAGTAATAAATGTTATAGTGATAAATTGGCAGAATACAGGATTAGAGAATGGTAGGGCCAGAGGTTGCTGTTTTAGATAGAATTGTCACACAATATTGCATGGAGGAACATTTGACCTGAATACAAATGCAATATCAATCTTGCCTTCCACCTTAATTAACACTAAAAATCTGATATTATGAAAGATAAGAGAGGCAAGTAGTTCTAGAAGAAAGAATTGCTCAACACAAATGCTGTAAAGGATTTAGATAAGATTAAGTTTAGAAAAATATCCATTACTTTTAGCAATTTGAGGTCACTAACAAGAGCAATTTCTGCATAAAGACAAAAATTAAATTGCAGAAAGATGACTTCTAGGGAAAATGGCAGAGTAGGGAGCTCTAGAACTCAGTCCTTATACCAAAATGGCTATTGAACAAATAGAAACTGTCTGAAATAGCTGTGCAGGGACTCTTGAGGCCAAAAGAACTTTGTACAGCATCCAGGGAAGTGCAGGAGGAAGAAGCTGATAAAGACAGTAGAGAACAGTGAGTTGCCCTCTCCATGCAGTAGCTGCTGGCACCCTTTCCCCATTATGATGGCAGTCCACCTTGGGGTCCAATTCCAGACTAGCTCACTGGAGATTGAAAAGGATATAAGAATCCCCTTCCCCAAGAGCAGAGGTGGGCATGGCTGGTCACAGATTACAGACTTTGATTATCAAATTAGGATCACTGGGTAATCCCAGATAATCCCAGATCTGAGCTACTGTTTAAACCTACCCTGGACAAAGATGGCAGCTGCCATTGTTTCAACACCACCCTGGACAAAGGCAGAAGCAGAGGAGATTTAAAGGCACAATGCTTCCCTTCAGGTGGTAGAAAGACAGTAGCTGAAGGACTGCACTTCTGGACGGGTGAAAAAAGAACAGCTTTTGGAAGCTATCAAAAAGGCTTCTGGCATCCTTTCTGCTTCCCTCCACTGGACACTTTTGACCATGTCTGTGCTCCTTCATGGGCCCCTGGCCCTGTTTTGGCTGGGAAATACTGACTTGGGAAAGTACTTTCTGGGGAGAAATTCCTCCTAGAATTTGTCCTCCAGGCAAAAGGAGCTAGAGTCAATGGCAGTAATGTAAAAAAAAACTATAGAGACAAAACAAAACAAACAGAACAGATAAAGATTCCTGAAGAAGGAACAGAGGAAAGGAAGCTTTCTGCTGGAAGTGAAAAGATTGCACAAAAAGTACAATCTTAAAAATTACACCACATATCCAAGGCAAGAAGCAGATGAAGAAGAGCTGAAAAATCTGATCAGTTAAATATGGGTTATTCTAATAGTCTGGAATAAATTGAACCAAGCATCAAATAAAATCCTTAACACAAAGTAAATCAACAATAAAACTGTAGGCAAGGGAGAGAAACTGAAATTCACAGTGAACTCATCAAGATAATCAGACATTTAAACAACAGCAAAGAAGACAATCCAAAGTAAGAAACAGGAAGATATGGCCCAGTCAAGGGAACAAATTAAAACTTAAGAGAAGACACAGAATTTGGAACAACTAAACAAAGATATTCAAACAAATCTCCTAAATCAATTAAAGGAAAATATGGCTAAAGAAATAAAGGGCATTAGCAAGACAATCTGCAAGCATAAAGAAGAATCTGAAAGAATAAAAAGAAATATAATAGGAATAATGAGAATAAAGACAAAATAGAGGAGATTAAAAATACATTAGAGATAAACAACAGTAGGTATGCTAGTTTTGCTAGCTGCCAGAATGCAATATACCAGAAATGGAATGGCTTTTTAAAAAGGGGAATTTAGTAAGTTACAAGTTTAGAATTCTAAGGCCATGAAAATGTCCCAATTAAAGCAAGTCCATAGAAATGTCCAATCTAATGCATTCAGTAAAAGATACCTTGATTCAAGAAAGCCAATGAAGTTCAGGGTTCCTCTCTCAAGTGGAAAGGCACATGGTGAACATGGCATCATCTGCTAGCTTTTTCTCCAGCTCCCCAGGAGGCATTTTCCTTCTTTGTCCCCAAAAGTCACTGGCTGGTAGACTCTGCTTCATGGTTCTGTGGCATTCTGTTGTCCTTCTCTGCTTGTGCTCAGAATCTCCAAAGGTCGCTGGTGGACTCTGTGCTTTGTGGTTCTGCAGCATTCTGAAGCTTTCTCCAAAATGTTTCTTCTATAGGATTCCAGTAAAGTAATCAAGACCCACCTAGAATGGGTGGAGACATGTCTCCACTAATACCCACACTTGATTGAGTCACATCTCCAATTAAAGTTTCCAACATACAGTACTGAATAGGGATTAGAAGAAACAGATGCCTTTACAAAATGAGATTAGGATTAAAACATGGCTTTTCTAAAGTAGATAAATCCTTTCAAACCCACCCAGTTGGTTTGTATAGGCAGAAGAAAAAATCAGCAAACTAAAAGATAGGCTAATCAAAATCTTACAGACAGAAGAACAGATAGAGAAAAAGACAGAAAAAAATCAAGCAGGGTCTCAGGTATTCAAATGGCAACAGGAAGTGCACAAATATACGCATCATGGATGTTCCAGAAGAAGAAGAGAAGGGTAAAGGAGCCAAAAGAATTTTTGAGGAAATAATGGCTGAAAATTTTCCAACTCTAATGAAAGCCATTAATATACAAGTCCAAGAAGTGCAATATACTCAATACAGAATAACCCCAAGGCCTGCTCCAAGATACATACTCATAAGAATCTCAAACCTCAAATAGCTAAAAATATCCTACAAAAGAAGAATGAAGTGAAGGAATTTACACTTCCTGATTTCAACACTTATTATAAAGTCACAGTGGTCAAAATAGCATGGTACTGGCACAAAGACAGAAATATTGACCTGCGGAATCAAATCAAGAGCATGGAAATAGATCACCAAATCTATGGTCAACTGAACTTCAACAAGGTCCCTAAATCCAGTGAACTGGGACAAAATAGTCTTTTCAATAAATGGGCATGGTAGAACTGGATATCAATAGCCAAAGAGGACCCTTACCTTACACCCTATACAAAAATTAACTCAAAGTGGGTCAAAGACCTAAGTATAAGAACCAGTACCATAAAATTCCTAGAGGAAAAATAAGGAAACATCTTCAATGTCTAGTAATAGGAGGTAGCTTCCTAAACTTTACACCCAAAGCAAAAGCAACAAAACTAAAAAAAAAAAAAAAAAAAAAAAAAAAAAAAAAAAAAAAAAAAAAAAAAAAAAAAAAAAAAAAAAAAAAAAAAAAAA
>PVIY010042840.1:0-20703 GCA_004026745.1 Myrmecophaga tridactyla | reverse complement strand
AAGTGTTGACTGGTCTTTTGAAGACCCAATTACAGTGCCAACTAGGTGGCAATACCTTGCAGGGTTGGGGCAATGTTCTCCAGGAGGCTGTCTGTGCTCTGAATCAGCATCCACTGTATGGTGCTGTTTCTTCCATAGCCAAGATTTACAGATCCAGGAATCAAAGGGTGGAAATGGGAGTGGCAATAGTCAGTATCACCCCTATTGATCCACTAGGAAAATTTTTGCTTCCTGTCCCTGAAACATTAAGCTCTGCTGGTCTACAGGTCTTAGTTCCAAAAGGAGGAGTGCTCCTACCAGGAGACAACAATGATTCCATTGAACTGGAAGTTAAGACTACCACCTAGCCACTTTGGGCTTCTCATGTCAGTGAATCAATAGGCACAAAAGGGGATTACTATTCTGTCTGAAGTGGCTGATCCTGACTATCAGGGGAAATAGGACTGCAACTACATAATGGATGAAAAGAAGAATTTTCCTGGAATACAGGAGATTCCCTAGGATGTCATTTAGTACCTGCCCTGTGATTAAAGTCAATGGAAAATGGAAACAACCCATTCCAGGGAGGACTAACAGTAGCCCAGTAACTTCAGAAATGAAGGTCTGGGTCACTCCACCTGGCAAAGAACCATGGCCATTGCTGTGGATAAGGGGAACACAGAAGGAGTAGTAGAAGAAGGTAGTGATAAATATGAACTGAACCACATGACCAGTTGCAGAAAAAAGGACTGTGATTGTATGAATATTTCCTCTCTTTTTTGTTTTGAATATGTCTGCATCTGCACATAAGCAAATATCTTGTTTTCCTCTTATCCTCTGACAGAAGTTGTATTGTTCATGCTATAGTATTTAAAGTCACTGTATAATAAGTTTAAGAGTTATCTAAGGACTTGCACCCAAATATGGAGAGATCTAGTGCATTTCTGGTTGAACATAGGACAATTGGGCATCGTTAGGCAAAACATATTTCTGTCATTGTGTTCTATTTGGAAATTAAACGTGTTTCAAGGTGATGTATAAAACTACTAAGTTGACAAGGGCTGGACTGTGATGGTTAGGTTCTGGTGTCAAATTGTCCAAGTGATTATGCCCAATTGTCTGGTCAGGCATGCACTGGCCTGACCATTGCTGCAATGATATTTCGCGGCTGATTGATAAACTGGAAGGCTGGTGTATTAAATCAACATTCAGTTGATTGCATCTGTGGTGGATTACATCTGTGATCTACTAAGACATGACTCCCATAACAAGATAGTCCAATCAGTTGAAGACTTTTAAGGAAGAAGAGAGATTCTTTCACTGCTTCTCCAGCTAGCAAGCCTCTCCTGTGAAGTTTGTCTGGACCCTTCATCAGAGCTGCCGGCTTCATAGCCTGCTTTATGGATTTGGACTTCCATTCCTATGATTGCATGAGACTCTTTATAAATCTATGTAATTGGATGTAAAGAAGAGTTTTCTTGGAATACAGGAGAGTCTCTAGGGAACAGATCTCACTGTTGTTTTTTTTTCTCTAGAGAACCCTGACTAATACATTTCGGGCTCTTGCAGCAGACAAGAACAGAATGCCCATGCTTCTCTCTGAAAATAAATAAGAGGATATAAGATTTGGATAAATTATTTTGTGGTGATGTTAAACATACCATAATTGACACTATCAAGCTTAAATGTTCTTGGAAACAGACTTTGTGGTAGGCCACAGACCTAAGCACAGTCATTTAGGGAATGCCACTCACCAAAAACATCTGTGAAGAAGGCCATTTGGAAAATGGGGCTCTACATTGGCTTGAGTTACATTTGTGTTTCTTCTCTTTCTCTCACATCCCTCATCCAATATATCAGCAAATCCTTCAAAATATATGTATTATCTGACTGTCTCTCATCACCACCACTGTAACCACCATTTCCCACCTGGTCACAGCAGTAGCTTCATAAGTGTACCTCCAAATTCTGCTCTTGCCCCAAGGACTAATGCTGGTGAAACATACATCAGATTTTGGCTCTGTTTGTCTGACAACCTTGTCATGACTTCCTATTTCACTTAGACTAAAGTCCAAAGTGCTTACAGTTCCTTCAGGGACTGATCCTGGGCTCATGGACCTTGTTCTCACTCACTCTGCTATGGACACTTCAGCCTCAGTGGGACACACCAGGCATGCTCCTGCCTAGAGTATGTACCCTTGCTGTTCCCTCTGCCAGGAATGCTCCTTCACCAGTTACCCACATGTCCTGTTGCCTCATATACTTTAGATCTGTGCCCAAATGTCCCCTTTACTCTTAGGCCCCCTTTCTAGTTTTATTTTTCTTCATAGCATGTATCATCTTCTGCATATTCTGTACAAGGTACCAAGTTATTTCCTTTCTCCCATCACCCTGCTAGCATGTACCAATGGGGAAGAATTTTTTCTGTTTTACTTATTATGGTATCCCCAGTGATGAGAAGAGAGGCTGGCACATAGTGGATGCTCATCAAATCTTTGTTAAATGTTGTCTAAATCCTCCACTCTAGTAAGAAATGCAAAATTAGGCTGTGTGTGTCCTTGAACCCCACATCTGTACTAAACTGTCTCTTTCTCACTTCTCTGCTATCCCATCCTGTACATAGTGTCATCATCCACTCCAGTGAAGAAAAGAATTACGGAGATTTTACTTACCCACCAACATGCTCCAATCCCCAGTTCAGCAGAGGCCATGTGGATGGTGGCCCAAGTTCCTGTTCCAACTTGAAGATGCCAGAGGATGAAATATGGACATTGTTCTCAAAGAATTACAGTTATGTATTTTGACCTTTCTGGTGGATTAGCTCAGGGTCTTGGTTTTGTTTCACCCACCTTAAAATTTTCTCAGGGCTAAAGTGGCCTCTATGGTGGCATTTATCTAAAGTATTTGAAGACAAATATACTAGAAGTAGTCTCCTGATGCAAGGGATATCAGATGGGGAAAGCAAAAGGCAGGCTGACAAGCAGGGAAATAAGAGACTGAGGAAGGGGATCTCTGGGGAATAAAGACTTTGAAAAGCTCCCACATATACCAGGGAATGTGCCAAGGACTAGATGCAGGATCAAAAAAGACATGATAAGATCCTAAGCTTTCACCTCTTACTGACCTTTGGGCTCTGTGCAAAAAGGAAGTGAAAGCTAAGGCAGGGTTGTAAGCACACTGTCTAAGCACTGAGGGAGTGCCCCCAACACAAAGCCAAACTGCAAACCTGAAAGGAGTACCTTTTTTGGCACAGGTATTTAATGTAATAACTGTCATTTCACTAGTGAACCACAAAGTTAATGAATTCCAGAGTTACAATACACTACTCAAAATGTCTGCTTTATCAACAAAAAAGTAACAAGGCATGAAAGAAGCAAGAAATTGTGGCCCATTCACAGGAAAAAAAATGAAAGTGACAGAAATCGTTCCTAAGGAGGTTGAGAAATTGAGCTTATGGGACAAAGACTTTAAATCAACTGCTTTAAGTAAGCACAAAGACATAAATAAATAATGGAAAATGAACTAAAGAAAAACCAGGAAGGAAGTAAATAGAAATTCTGGAGCTGAAAAGAATAATAACTCAAAAGAAAAATTCACTGGTGAGGTTCAACTGCAGATTTGAGTAAGTAGAAGAAGGAATCAGTGAACTTGAGGATAGGTAAACTGAGTTAATTCAATATGAGGGGCAGAAAGTAAAAAGAATTAAGAAATTATGAACACAGCTTACAAGATCTGTGGGACAGCACCAAGTATATCAGCATATGAATAACTGGAGACCCAGAAGGAGAGGAGAAAGAGAAAGAACAGAAAAAAACACTTGAAGAAATAGTGGCCAAAAACCTCCTAAATTTGATAAAAGGCATAAATCTACATATCCAAGAAGCTCAACAAACTCCAAGCAGGGAAAACTTAAAGAGATACACACTGAGACACATTATAATCTAAAACCCAATAGCAGAAAGAATCTTGAAAGCAGAAAGAGATAAAGTGACTCAGTAAACACAAGGGATCCTGCATCTGCTTAACAGTTTATTTCTCATCAGAAACCATGAAGGCCAGAAGACAGTGGGATGACATATTTAAAGTGTTGGATGAAAAATAAAAACATGTTAATGAAAAATATTACACCTGGTAAAACTATCTTTCAAAAGAGTAGGAGAAACTCTGCAAGTGAAATTGCTGCCCTCCCCACTATGTGGGACATGACATCTGGGGTGAGAGTCTCCCTGGAGGCATGGGAGATGACTCCCAGTGATGAGTCTAGCCCTGGCACCATGGGATCAACAGTGCTATCCTGACCAAAAGGGGGAAAAGAAGTGTAACAAATAAAGTATCAGTGGCTGAGAGAGTTCAAATAGAGTCAAGAGGCTACTCTGGAAGTTGCTTTTATGCAAACTTCAGTTAGACTTTGCTACCTATCATAACTGGCCAAACCCCAACTAAAACTATTCAAGCCAATCCTGAAGAACACCTAGGGCAATATATAAGATTCTACAAAGGTTCCATGCAGAAAGGTAACTTTCCAGAAACCTACAACCTCCAGATGGATCCCTGGACCAAGTAAGTTCCTGAAACCTAGAGGAGCCAGCCTCTCTAGAACATCAGCTAGTTCCATCTCCCTACCTTATTTATATCTGGTAAATTAAGACATTACCAGATATAAATAAAATCTGAGGGAGTTTGTTACTAGTAGACTAACCCTACAAGAAATGCTACAGGAAGTTATTTGGGATGAAATGAAAGGCCACTAGATAGTAACACAAGCCATAAAAAAAATAATAATAAACACTGGGGAAAGGTTACTCCTAGGTAAAAACACAATATAAATATTATTGTATTTTTTTGTTTGTAGCTTTTTTCTCCTATATTATTTAAAAGACAAATGCATAAAGCAATAATTATAAATTTATGTTAATGGGAATATAATCTATAGCAAAGTAATTTGAATAACAACATAAAGAACCATGATAGAGCTGTATAGGGGCAATTTTTGCACTGTGAGTATTAATTCAAATTAGATTATTATAAATTTTAGTTGTAATTGTAATACCAAAGATAATCACTAAGAAAATACTAAAAAATATACAGAAAAGGAAATGTGAAAGGAGTTGTTTTGGTTTGTTAATGCTGCTGGAAATGCAATACATCAGAAATGTGTTGGCTTTTTTTTTTAACTTTTTAATTACATTATATATATATATAATGAAGAAAGAAAAAAGCTTATATATATATAAAACAAAGTAAGAAAAAAGCAATAGTTTTCAAAGCACTCTTCAACAAGTAGTTACAGGACAGATCCCAGAGTTTGTCATGGGCTACCATAAGATCCTTTCAGATTTTTCCTTCTAGCTGCCCCAGAATATAGTAGGCTAGAAGGAATAAATATTTTTTAATCATTGCAATCTACTTTTGTTTTCTTTTTTGTGAAAAATAAAATATTTACAAAAAAAGAAAGAAATTTCAAATTACAGCATCACAATTAGTTGTAGAACAATATTTCAGAATTTGGCATGGGTTACAATTTCACAATTTAGGTTTTTACTTCTAGATGCTCTAATGTACTAGAAACTAAAGAGATATCAATTTAATGGATTCAGCAATCATATTCATTTGTTAAATCCCATCTTCTCTGTATGACTCCACCATAACCTTTGATCTTTCCATCCCTCTGTTTAGGGGTGTTCAGGGTATGGCCATTCTAACCTTTTCATGTCAGAAGGGTCTATCAATAATATGGGGTAGAGAGATGGAACCATTTGATGTTCTGGAGAGGCTGGGCACTCCTGGCTTCATGACTTATCTGGTCCAGAGACCCATCTGGAGATTATAGTTTCTGGAAAGTTACTCTAGTACATGGAAGCATTGTGGAATCTTATATATTGCCCTAGTTGTTCTTTAGGATTGGCTGGAATGGTCCTGGTTGGGGTTTGGCAAGTTATGATAGGTAGCAATGTTGGGTTGGCTTTTATAAAGGGAATTTATTTTTTTACAAACTGTGCTGGTTTGAAAGGAAGTATGCCCCCTAAGAAAAGTCATGTTTTAATATAAATCCCATTTCTTAAAGGTAGAATAATCCCTATTCAATACTGTATATTTGAAACTGTAATGAGATCATCTCCCTAGTTGATGTGATTTAGTCAAGAGTGGTTGTTAAGCTGGATTAGGTGATGACATGTCTCTACCCATTTGAGTGGGTCTTGATTAGTTTCTGAAGTTCTATAAAAGAGGAAACATTTTGGAGATGAGAGACTTCAGAGAGAGCAGAGAATGCTGCAGCACCACGAAGCAGAGAGTCCACCAGCCAGTGACCTTTGGAGATGAAGAAGGAAGACACCTCCCGGGGAGCTTCATGAAACCGGAAGCCAGGAGAGAAAGCTAGCAGATGACACCATATTCACCATGTGCCCTTCCAGCTGAGAGAGAAGCCCTGACTGTGTTCGCCATGTGCCTTCTCACTTGAGAGAGAAACGCTGAACTTCATTGGCCTTCTTGAACCAACGTATCGTTCCCTGGATGCCTTTGATTGGACATTTCTTTAGACTTGTTTTAATTGGGACATTTTCTCGGCCTTAGAACTGTAAACTAGCAACTCATTAAATTCCCCCTTTTAAAAGCCATTCCATTTCTGGTATATTGCATTCCGGCAGCTAGAAAACTAGAACACAAACTTATATAATTTTATGGCTGTAAGTTGGCCATAAAAATGTCCAAACTAAGGCATCTTAGAAAGATATCTTGACTTAGAAAGGCCAATCTGGGAAGGTATGTGGCTTACGTCTGCTGGTCCTTTGACTTCTGGTCTAAAATAGCTTCATCAGGGCCATTTTCTTTCTGCATTTCCAAACATCTCTCTCTGTCTTGGCTCTGAAGATTTTTCCAAAATGGTTTCCTCTTACAGGACTCCAGTAAGTGATCTACCTTGAATGAGTGGAGACACATCTCCCTGGAAACTACCTCAATCAAAAAGATCTCACCCAACAATATTGAATCAGGATTAAAGAACATGGCTTTTCTGGGGTACACAACAGTTTCAAACTGGCTGAGGAGTCAAAAGGATACTCTAGAAAAAATTAGTTAAACCCCAAAGAAGACAGTAATGGAAGAATTGAGAACTGAATTGTGCCAACAATCATATCAGTGTTGAAGAGAATCTCAAGTTCCAGGAAGGAAAACAGCCTAGCTGATACCTTGATTACAGCTTTATGAGACCCTGAGCAGAGAATACAATTAAGCTGTGCCCAGATTCCTGAGCCATGGAAACTGCTAGAAAATATACATGTGCTGAGTTAAGCCATGAAGTTTGTGATAATTTGTTATACATCAACAGAAAAGGAATAAATATACCAAACTGGGGGGGGGGGTAACACATATCTTAGAATGTAAGAACTAGAAGAAATCTGAGCCATCTTTAGTCTAGAATTGAGAAATAAACAGCACTAGTGTTGCTAATTCATATTTCTGGATTTACAGGAAATGTAGTTAATTGATCATTGCACACTATCCAACGAAGTCATTTCTTAAAGCACATCCTCTTGAGCTCTAGACAGCCATTATTAATTGATCAAATCTGAATACCCAAGCCATTTTTCACCGAGAGCTAGTCCAACCCCTTTAAAATGGGTGATGGAAATGAGGTCCAAAAAGAATGCACATTTATTAAATGGAGATTCCGGATTTGAATTCAAGTATCCTGATCCCTAGTCCAGAACTCTTTAATCCAACCATAATTCCCTAATGTACATCCAAAATTTTTTCTGGATCTTTTGGAATTTCTCATTTCCTTGAATCCAAAACTTTCTATAATGTGATTACAGGCTTAGGAACAGATTTTGGCAAAATGTGGAGTAGGAAATTTTACAAATTACTCCCTCCACTAGAAAAATGAAAGAGCTGGAAAAAGAGATTGGAATTAACTAGGTGGCAACCATGGAAACCAAATGTACATTTAAAACAACTATCAGAGTGCCAGAGGACATGAGAAGATTCTGAGAGTTCAGCTTCTGTAAGTGAAGGCATGAACAAATGACCAGCCCCCATTTCTCAATCTTGTGGTAGCTGCAGCAACTTCACCCAGAGGCTGGGAGCAGCTTGCAGGGTCCAGAGCTGACTGAGGAAACCTCCACCTCTAAAAGTTAGATCTGAGGGTTGCAGTCAAGCTGGGGGTTCCCTGATGGACAAGTGTGGAAGTTGGCCTCAGTTTTGGCCCTCTGGGAAGCAATGCTTCCAGCTTCATACCAGCATCAACCAGGACATAAAAAGCTAGTACAACTTCTTTGGCTTTTTTTCTCCTTCCATGTGTGTGCATTGCCTGATCTGGCAAATCCATGAGGATCCAGCAGATACTCAACTCTGGCCTTGGTCTCAGTCCTCTTGGCAGCAGTGGCTTCTGGCCTTACACAAACGTGTACAAGGTTTGAAGACCCAGTGTACCATTTTTGGTTGGGTTTCTTCTTTCTCTTGATTATCTTGCTTATTCTGGTGGACTTCTAAGGACCCAATGCATACACTAGTCTCAGTTTCCTTCAGCAACAGTGGCTTCTGGACTTACAGTCACATCTACCTGGGCATAAAGAGCCAGTGTGCCTCTTTTTCTTGTTTGTTTGTTTGTTTTCTTCCTCTATTTTGAATTTTTGGGTCTGGTGGATCTCTGAAGGATGATCAGGGACACTGACTTAGGTTGCAGCCTCAAAAACAGAAGTTTCTGGGTTTCCACCAGCACATAACAAGAGATTTGGAGAGGCAATGCACATCATTTTTTTTTGAGTGGGTATGTGGGTGTTTTATCTGTAAGTATTTTTTTATTTTTCTCTGTCTCAGTTTCCTTTTTCTTTTTTTCTTCATATGCTTAACCTGGCAGACTAAAGAGTGAGAAAACTAGATTTATTTATTTACCACAATATAACACTCATAATGTTCAGTTCTCAACAAAACATTACAAAACATACACAGAGAAAACAAAGTTGATGGAAAATATTCTGGAAGAAGTGCAGTCTCTGGAATTACTGATCAAAGATGTTAGAACAACTCTCATAAAAATGATAAACTAAAGGAAAACATGGGCAAAGAACTAAAGGAAATCAGGAAAACAGTATATGAACAAAATGAGCATTTCAATAATGAGATAGAAATTATAAAGAACAATCGAATGGAAATTTTGGAACTCAAAAGTGCAACAACTGAACAGAAAATATCAATAGTGGGGTTCAAGAGCATATTGCAGGAAGCAGAAGAGAGGATTGGAAAACTTGAAGATAGATAACTGAAATTATACACTATGAGGAGTAGAAAGAAAAAAATAATGAAGAAAAATGAACAGAGCCTAGGAACCTGTGGGACACCACGAAATGAACCAATACACTCACCATAAGAACCCCAGAAGGGAAAGAGAGAGATAAAATGCCAGAAAAATAAACATTTGAAGAAATAATGGCAGAAAACTTCCCAAATTTGATAAAAGATATGAATATACAAATCCAAGATGCTCAATGAATGTCATGCAGGATGAACCCAAGCAAACATCTACACAGAGACACATTATCATCACATTGTCAAATGCTAAGGACAAAGAATCTTAAAAACAGCAGAAGTGGAAAATGGTGGAGTAGCAAGCTACAGGAATCAGTCCCTCTACCAAATACAACTATTAAACTGGCAGGAACTGCCTTTAAAACTATTTTGAAACTCTGGCATTTATTGGAATACTATGCAGTATTCAAGGAAGAGCTGGAAGAAAATTCAAGTAAATTGTGAGGAGATGTACCAATTAGACAAGTCTATAGAAATGTCCAATCAAAGGCATCCAGGGAAAGAATTCCTAAAATTTCACCCCCCAACTCCCAGCCACATGGCAGGCAGCCATGAGGCTTACAGGTTGGGCTCTTAGTGCAATTTTTGGTGCCAGGGAATGCTAAGATGACTTAATTGTGCTGGCTTGAAAGTATTTATGTATCCTAGAAAAGTCATGTTTTAATCCTAATCAGTCTTGTGGGAGCAACAGTTTCTTCTAATCCCTTTTCAGTACTAAAGGTTGGAAACTTGATTAGGTTATCTCCTTGAAGATGTGACTCAATCAATTGTAGGTATTAAACTTAATTAGATGGAAACATGTCTCCACCCATTCTGAGTCTTGATTAGTTTACTGAAATCCTATAAAAGAGAAGACAGTTTGGAGAGAGCACCTTTTGAGAATGAAAGAACTGCAGAACCATGACAGAAGGATGAGAGAACCACAGAGTTCATCAGCCAGCAACCTTTGAAGATGAAGAAGGAAAATGTCACCCAGGAGCTTCATGAAGCAAGAGGCCTGGAGAGAAAGCTAGTAGATGCGGCCATGTTTGCCATGTGCTCTTCCAGCTGAGAGAGAGATGATGAACATCATTGGCCTTTTTGAACCAAGGCATCTTTCTCTGGGTGCCTTAGATTGAACATTTCTATAGACTTGTTTTAATGTGGACAATTTCTCAGTCTTAAAACTGTAAACTAGCAACTTATTAATTTCCCCCTTTTTAAAAAGCCGTTCCCTTTCTGGTATATTTCATTCCAGCAGGTAGCAAACTAGAACACTAGTCTTCCAAAGTCCATGAGGAGGTAGGATGTGGTCTGATCACTGCTTTTGATTAGCTACTTCAGATTTCTGGGGGAGAGGGATAAGCTCTGAGGGTGGCCATTGTCCCAAACTCCTTCAGCTAAAAGCAGCAAAGGAGTCTTAAAGAGACAGTGCCTTTCCCCCCCTTTTCTCTTTCCATTCCCTGAATGGGAGGAAAATAATTTGAAAAAGTCACAAATTGACAGCTCCAACCATAAACAACAGCATAAGCAAACAACAACAAAAAAACTATAGCAATCCCAGAGAGGTGGGAGAACTAGATTTCAAGAGTTATAGTAGCATGATACTCAGAATGTCCACATCTCAACAAAAAGTTACAAAACACAAAAAGAAACAGGAAAGTATGGTCTATTGACAGGAAAAAAAAAAAAAGAACTTGCCAGAAACCATCCCTGAGGAAGCTCATACACTAGAATTATTGCATAAAGACTTTTAATAAACTCTCTTAAATATGTTTGATGGACTCCAAATACAAAGAAGTAAAGGAAATTAGGAAAACACTGTCTGAACAAAATCGATAGATGAAAAATTTAAAAAAGAAACAAACAGAAATTTTGGAGCTGCAAAATGCAGTAACTGAAATTAAAACCTCACTAGACATATTCAACAGCAGATTTGAACAGGCTGAAGAAAGACTCCATGAACTTAAAAACAAGACAACTGAGCAGGTGTATGGGAGGTTCAGTGGTAGAATGCTCGCCTTCCATGTGGGAGACCCAGGTTCAATTCCTGGACCAGGCATCCCTCAAGAAAATAAAGCAACAAAAACAAACAAACAAAACAAGACAACTGAAATTATAGAATATGATGAGAAGAAAGAAAAAATAATGAAGAAAAAATGAACAGAACCTAAGGGAACTGTGGGACACCATCAAGTGGACCAATATATGCAGAATTGGAGTCCAAAAAGAATCAGTGCAAGAGAAAGGGGCAGAAAAATTATTTGAAGAAATAATGACCAAAAGAATTCCCAAATCTTGTGAAAGACATGAATATACACATCTAGGAATCTCAATGAACTCCAAGCAGTATAGATTCTAAGATATTTACACAAAGACACATTTATAGCAAAATTGCCCAAACCCAAAGACAAAAGCACAAGCAATAAAAGAAAAAAAAACATAAATGGGACCTCATCAAAATTAAAAACTTTTGTACAATATAGGTCATTATAATGAAAGTGAAAAGACATCCTATAAATGGGAGAAAATACTTGGAAATTATATATCTGATAAAGGTTTAATGTTCAGAATATATAAAGAATTTCTATAATTTACAAAGAGATAACCAAAGAAAAATGGACAAAGGACTTGAATAGACTTTTTTCCAAAGAAGATACATAAACAGCCAACTACATAAAAAGATGCTCAACAATATTAGCCGTTAGAGAAGTACAAATTTAAACCACAACGAGATATTACTTCACACTGATTAGGATGTATATTATTATTATTTTAAAAATGTTTTTATTGAGATATCTTTATACAATACAGACCATCCATAGTATACAACAAGTGGCTCATGATACCATACCATAGTTGTGTATTCATATCATGATCATTTTTAGAACATTGGCAACACTCCAGAAAAAAGAAATTTAAACACAAAAGAAAATAACTCATACATCCCAACCCCCTTACACCTCCCTTTCATTGACCACTGGTTTTTCAGTGTACCCAATTTTTTTTTACCCCTTTCCCCCCTACTATTTACTTATTTTTTGTCCTTATTTTTTCACTCATCTGTCTGTACCTGGATAAAGGGGGCATCAGATTCAAGGTTTTCACAATCACATGGTCACATTGCAAAAGCTATACAGTTGTACAATCATCTTCAAGAATCAAGGGTACAGGAATACAGTTCAACAGTTTCAGGTATTTCCCTCTAGCCATGCCAATACACTATAAACTAAAAAGGGGCATCTGTATAAAGCATAATAATAACCTCCAGGACAACCTCTGAACTCTGTTTGAAATCTCTCAGTCACTGAAACTTTATTTTGACTCATTTCTCTCTTCCCCCTTTTCGTCAAGAAGGCTTTGTTAATCCCTTGATACCAAGCCCCACTTCACCCCTGGGAGTCCTGTCCCACATTGCCAGGGAGATTTACACCCTTGGGAGACATGTCCTACATAGGGGAGAGGGCAGTGAGTTCACCTGCCAAGTTACTTTAGAGAAAGAGGTTACATCTGAGCAACAAAAGAGGTTCTCTATGGGTGACTCTTAGGCATAGTTATAAGTAGGCTTAGCTTCTCCTTTGCAGGAATAGGTTTCCTAGGAGCTTAGCCTATTGAACTGGTTGTCTGCACTGCTTGTGGGAATATGGGGAAGTTTAATATTTAGGACGGCTATTATTAAAAAGAGAGAGAAAATAAGAACTGTTGGAGAGGCTGTGGAGCTATTGGAACTCTAGTGTACTGTTGGTGGGAATGTAAAATGGTGCAGCCACTACAGAAAGCAATATAGTTGTTCCTGAAAATATTAAATGTAGAATTACAAAGTTACCCAGAAATTACACTTCTAAATATACATCCAAAGAGAGTGAAAACAGGTTCACAGATACTTGTACTCTGATGTTTATGGCAGCATTATTCACAACAGCCAAAAGCTAGAGACATCCCATGTGTCCATCAACAAAGTTGTACATAAACAAAATGTTGTACATACATATAGTGGAATATTATTCAGCAATGAGAATGAACTCATAAGACAAACTGCAACTTAGAATAATCTTGAAAATTTATGCTAAGTGAAATCAGCAAGGCTCTTGAGGACAAAAGTTGTACATCAGTTATAAGAGTTGACTAGTGTTCTACTTTACTAGCTGCTGGAATGCAATATACCAGAAATGGAATGGCTTTTAAAAGGGGGAATTTAATGAGTTGCTAGAATACAGTTCTAAGGCTGAGGAGATGTCCCTATTAGACAAGTCTTTAGAAATGTCCAATCAAAAGCATCCAGGGAAAGATACCTTGGTTCAAGAAGGCCGATGAAGTTCAGGGTTTCTCTCTCAGCTGAGAAGACATATGGCGAACACAGTCAGGGCTTCTATCTCAGCTGGAAGGGCACATGGCAAACACGGCATCATCTGCTAGCTTTCTCTCCTGGCTTCGGTTTCATGAAGCTCCCCAGGAAGTGTTTTCTTTCTTCATCTCCAAAGGTCGCTGGCTCTTGGACTCTCTGCTTCGCGGTGCTGCAGCATTCTCTGGTATCTCCAAAATATTTCCTCTTTTAAAGGATTCCAGCAAGTAACCCCACCTTCAGTGGGTGGAGACACACCTCCATGGAAATCATCTAATCAAAAGTTACCACCCACAATTGAGTGGGTCATATTTTCATGGAAACAATCAAAATGCTCCCACCCAGCAATATTGAATGAGGATCAAAGGGCATGGCTTTTCTGGGGTCCACCACAGATTCAGACCAGCACAACTAGAAATAACAAATTTGCAGAAATAGAAAGCAGAGTAGAGGTTACGGGGGCCTGTAAGGAGGGGGAAGTTGGGAGTGTCTGTAAAAAAATAATATATATATATATATGTCCAGCCACACCCCTAACTATATGAACAAAGTTCTAGCATAAGGAAAGAAAAAAAAGGAATAGATTTTGATTCTATAAAAAATTAAATATTGGCATTTAACAACTGCTCCAAAATACATAGCTTTTAATGAAAAGTATCTGAACATGGTTAGTGTGATGGTTGTGTCAACTTGTTAGGTTATGATCTACAGTTGTTTGGTTAAACAAGCACTGGATTGACTGTTCCTGTGAGGCTATTTCATGGATTTATATCATTAATCTGTTGATAATATCTATTGCTGATTTTATCTACAATAAAAAAAGGAGCTTACCTTCAGCAATGAAAGAAGTCTCATCCAATCAGTTGAAAGGTCTTAAGGTGAAAACTGATGATTTCAGCAGTCAGAAAGAACAATTTCTATCTCTACTTCAGCCAGCCTACTTCTTCTGGGGAATTCATTGAAATTATTATTGGCCTTCCCAACTTGCAAACTGCAACTTGCCATCCTCACAGTCATATTAGCCAGTTCATATAATAAATCTCTTAATACTTACATACATGCACATATGTACATACATAAATACATACATACATATCCCGTTGGTTCTGTTTCTCTGGAGAAACTTAACTGGTACAGCTAGATTTCATTCTGTCCCTTTGGGGCTCTTCTCAGTATATTATGGTGGTTTGGAAATCAAGAAAATTACCTATCAACCTCAGCCCTCCATTTTGATATTTTAGCAAATTTAAAGGTAAAAAATCCTAACTGGACTGGAAAAGTGCATGAGGAAACATTGTAGGGAAATGTTAATGTTCATTTTCTTTATCTGCATGGTGGTCACATGGGTATATTACAGATGTAAAAAGTTATGCTGACACTAAATATTTGTTCATTTTACTATATTATACTCAAGAAAGTACTTTCTGAAAATGCTAACTATGTGTGAAACTCAGTAGCCAAATAGAATAATTAATAAAGATTAGTTTTAAATAATTCTGTGTTGTTTTTTTTTTCAATTTTTAAAGGCTTAGTTAATTTATTAAGTTTATGGTGTGCTGGGCCTTATACAGTCTGACATGAAAAACTAGAACAGATTAGAATCAAGTAAGTACTTTTTTTCTAATCCCATTTTGAACTTTTACCTGAATTCTCATAACTAAGCTTTTATCTTGTACCTTGTTTCTAATGACTGAGTCCATGGTTGGAAGGATAAATATAAGCCTTGGTTTTCCTACCTGGTCCCTTTAGGTATACTGTTCTACCTTTTCCCTTTGTTCTTTCTAGGTATTAGTGCTTTGTCTCTGAATGCCAAGTCCTTCTGATTTCTTACTACCATGTGTCTCTGTCTGCATTTTTTCTGGTGTTATGCTCTGCCTACTCACTGAGTCTGCCTGGTACATTTGCTGATCTCAGGAATATTCCTCTCAATAATAAATGGTCATGTCTATTCTGCTGAAACTGGATGCCGAACATAGAGAAAAAGGCAAGGAATAAGGTAATCTGGTTTGTGCTCTGTAAAGAAGGAAGTTGGTTCAGAATATACAGTGTCAGGAAATAAACAAGGAATGTGAAAGCAATAGATTTAAACTGTCATGGGTCAGCTCAATGTCTACTAACAACTACTATGTATTCATAACTATTGAACAACTACCATGTGCTATATTTACAAAGAGAAAGGATTGAAAAAGCCAAGGCAGAATCTTTGAGTGAGAAGGTAGGCAAGCTGGATTCAGAGGCAGTGAACACCTAAAGGTTAGAATCAAGGCTGATCCAAAGGTAGGTACAATAAGGACCAAGGTTTTTCAAGAGCCAGAGTTTCAAATCGTGGATCAGAGTTTGTTGTCATCTAAATGTAAAACATTTTAGGAGAATGTTGCTATAACCATAATGATGAGAATGAGTTGGATAATCAAAAGATTCCATTATTTTATGCATGTTAGAGAGCTGAATTCTCAAGTATACTAATGAACAAAAATCCAAAAAGTGGCAAACCCTCCTAGGAGAGAAGGGACTCATGGCTTATTTCATTCTTGAAATCTCAGAAGAGTGGCAGCAGGAGGAAGAAGTATACTTAGAAGTAAATAAGAAGATAAAAGCTGTGTTTTTAATGAATTTTAAATATAGAGTGTGATCTGGTGAAAGATAGGACACTGAAACCAAAATCCAACTCTTTTCAATGGGTTTTTTAACTGAGTGCTCACAAGAAAGGTTTGGGGCAAAGCAGGAAATCTGAGAGAGATGTGTCCAGACTGTTGAAGTCTGAGGGTGAAGCAGTAGAATAGAGAGGAACTTTTTACTTTAGCTGAGTATGAGGGGGAGGATGCCTACCACTGGGGGGAGAGATGAGTTGAAAGATCCCCTGAAGAAACATCTCATAAGTACTCCAGGCCTTTTACTAAATATTGGGAAGCAGCCATCTATTGGGGATGGCCAGGAGAACAGAGTGAGACCTTCAGATGCAATCACATGGGACCTGTTGATATCTGATAATGGATCAAGAGAATGAAGACAAACTCACTGGAAACTCAGATCACAAGTCCTAAAATAAAAGCTATGATAAAGAATGTGATACTACAAAGTCGGGACTAGAGTGAGGCAATTGCACTGAATGAGGCATGTGCTTGAGCACAAAATTCAAGGGAATGCCAAAAAAATCTCAGTAATAAAAACAAATATTTTAATGTAATATTTTAAAAACTTAAAATTAATGCAAAAACAATGATAAGTAAAATACCTAACACTTTAAATAAATACAGAATCAGTATTATTGATTTTTCCTACTGCCCCAGGCTCCAATATGGCTCAGCATGGCAATATTATTGGAGCCTGACTATTTTTGTGCCTTAACAAATGCTTCACTCACTTCATCCTAATCCTGGCCCTGACCTGCTCTCAACTATTTTGAAGTGTGTTATGAACTGAATATAATTAACAAACACAAAGTCCAGTCTTAGATCAATTACAGACTAGATTGTACCACCACTGCCCTACCACTCCCACTGGCTGCTTAACAGAAGAGATATGCCCCTTTCTGAGCATAAATATTACCCCAGATTATTCTTTCTTTGACACATAATATCTGTCATTCAATAAAAAATTCAAAACACATAAAAAAGCAAGAAAAGTAAACCCACTACCAAGAGAGAAAATAGTCACTAGAACAAGACACAGAGATGGCCCACATGTTGGCATTATGAGACTTCCAAATTTTAAATAACTATTATAAATATGTTAAAGAGCCAGTGGAAAAGGTGGTCAGCATATGTTATGTGATGAGAAATTTTCCTAGAGAGATGAAAACTATATATATATAAAAGTGCCAAATGAAAATGCTAGAAATGAAAACTATAAGTGATGAAGAATTCCTTCAAAGAGCTTATAAGCATCTTAGGCACAGTAACCAGTGAGCTTGAGAACAGATCATTAGACAATATCTGAACTGAAACACCAAGAGAGAAAAGAGTAAAAAAAGATAAAAAGCATTGGAGATGGTTTGGAGACAAGGATGCCCACTGCCACAGCTGTTATTCAATATTGTGCTAGAAATTCTAGCCAGAGCAATTAGGCAAGAAAAAGAAATAAAAGGCATCCAAATTGGAAAGGAAGAACCAAAACACTCATTGTTTGCAGTTAACATGATCCTATATTTGGAAAATACCAAGAAGACTATGACAAAGCTACTTGAGCTAATTAATGAATTCAACAAAGTGGCAGGATATGATATCAACATGCAAAAATCAAGTGTTTCTATATACTAGTAATAGACCATCCAAGGAGTAATTAAGAAAAAATTCCATTCACAATAGCAACTAAAAGAATCAAGTATCTAGGAATAAACTTAACCAAATATGTAAATGACCTATAGATAGAAAACTACAAAACACTGTCAAAAGACAATAAAAGAATTGCCAAAAGAAATCAAAGAAGACCTAAATAGGTGGACAGAAATTGTGTGTTCATGGAGAGGAAGGCTAAATATTGTCAAGATGTCAATTCTTCCCAAATTCATCTACAGATTCAATTCAATAAATTAAAATTCCAACAACCTACTCTGCAGAGTTGGAATTTTTATCAGACTTATTTGGAAAGGAAAGGGGCCTTGAATAGCCAAAAACATCCTGAAAAAGAATAATGAAGTGGAAGGACTCACACCTCCTGATTTTAAAGCTTTTTATAAAGACACAGTTGCCAAAACAACATGGTACTAGCATAAACAACAAGGTACTAGCATAAAGATAGGCATATTGATAAATGAACTCAAATTGAGAGTTCAGAGATAGGCCCTCAAACCTATGGTCAATTGATTTTTGACAAGGCCCCATGTCCACTGAATCAAGACAGAATAGTCTCCTCAATAAATGGTGTTGGGACAATTGGATATCCATAGCCAAGGGAATGAAAGAGAACCCTTATCTCACACCTTACACAAAAATTAATTCAAAATGGATCAAAGACCTAAATATAAGAACCAGTACTATAAAACTCCTAGAAGACTTCTGTGTCAAGATGGCGGCTTAACAACATGCGTGTCTTAGTTCATCCTCCAGAACAACTACTAAATAACAAGAAACAGTACAGAACAGCTCCTGGGGCCACGTCAGTGACCAGACACACAGTGTACCCCAGTCTGGACCAGCTGGACCGGCTGTGAGCACCCCCCAGAACTGTGAGTTCCCAAAGCTGTGGCAGCCAGCACCCCTCCCCCACAGGCCGCTTCCCAGAGGGGAAATGAAAGGACTTTACCAGCAGCAGGGACTGGGCACAATCAAACGCCAATTGTGGAACTAATTAACAAATTCTGACTACTAAAAATAGGCCCCCAGCTTAGGTGAACCTGATCAAAGCAGAGGTTGCTCATTTTTGCCCCGGTGCCAAGCAGGCAGGACTGACAGAAAAAGGGGGGGAAAAAAAGAAGGAAACAGAGGTTTTTGTGGCTGTGTTTCTACAAAGGCTTGACTGCCTCTGGATACAGTGGCAGGACTTTTCAGGCTGCAACTGCCACAGACATAGGCAGAAGTGAGCTCTTTTGGGGGCTTGTCTGGAGCCTGTGCCTTCCCCAGGGGAGGGGTGAAGCCCAATTCAGGTGGAATCCCTCCCTCAAGGAATTCAGACACCAGGGCTTGGTAATTTGAAGCCATTAAAACCAGCCTACAACCTCTCCTCTGTCTCCACCACACCCCCAGCAGGGAGAGTTTGCCAAAGTTAAAGGTACCGCATCATCTTATGCTGGTGGGACCTGCAGTCAGACAAGCGCCACACACAGGGCAGGATAAGAAAAACAGAGTCCAGAGACTTCACAGGAAAGTCTTTCAACCTGCTGGGTCTCACCCTCAGGGAAAACCAACGCAGGTGACTCTTTCCTCCTGATAGAAGGCCAGTTTGGTCTGGGAAAATCTGGCTGGGGTCTATAATATCTAAGTAGACCCTCGTAAGTGTGTGTGGGGAGGAAAGGCACCACACAAGCAGGGCAAGAAACAAGAAAACAAGAACTGAAAATTTCTCCTCTGTTAAATAAAACTTAAGCTAAAGGTCCAGATAAAGCTGAGTGGAATATCAAAGAACAGATAGACAACAAATTCATCCAGCAAGAAAACCCTAGATAAAAGAAGTGAAAGCAATCTCCAGAATAAACTAATTAAGGTAATTAAATGCCTAGACGCCAGCAGAAAATAACAAATCACACTAGGAAAATTGAAGATATGGCCCAGTCAAAGGAACAAACCAACAATTCAAATGACATACAGGAGCTGAAACAATTAATTCAGAATGTACGAACAGACATGGAAAACCTCATCAAAAACCAAATCAATGAATTGAGGGAGGATATAAAGTAGGCAAGGAATGAACAAAAAGAAGAAACTGAAAGTCTGAAAAAACAAATCACAGAACTTATGGGAATGAAAGACACAGTAGAAGAGATGAGAAAAACAATGGAAACCTACAATGGTAGAGTTCGAGAGACAGAACATAGGATTTCTAAATTGGAGGATGGAACATCTGAAATCTGACAAGAAACAGAAACTATAGGGAAAAAAATGGAAAAATATGAGCAGGGACTCAGGGAATTGAAAGACAATATGAAGTGCCGAATATACATGTTGTGGGTGTCCCAGAAGGAGAAGAGAAGGGAAAAGGAGGAGAAAAACTAATGGAGGAAATTATCACTGAAAATTTCCCAACTCTTATGAAAGACTTAAAATTACAGATCCAAGAAGCACAGCGTACCCCAAAGAGAATAGATCCAAATAGACATACTCCAAGACATTTAATAATCAGAATGTCAGAGGTCAAAGAGAAAGAGAGAATCTTGAAAGCAGCAAGAGAAAAGCAATCCATCATATACAAGGGAAGCCCAATAAGACTATGCGCAGATCTCTCAGCAGAAACCATGGAGGCAAGAAGACAGTGGGATAATATATTTAAAGTATTAAAAGAGAAAAACTGCCAACCAAGAATTCTATATCCAGCAAAATTGTCCTTCAAAAATGAGGGAGAAATTAAAACATTTTCAGACAAAAAAATCACTGAGAGAATTTGTGACCAAGAGACCAGCTCTGCAAGAAATACTAAAGGGAACACTAGAGACAGATACGAAG
>PVIY010042839.1:0-20711 GCA_004026745.1 Myrmecophaga tridactyla | reverse complement strand
GCAGCCTCGCGCCTGTCCCCGCCTCCCACCTTCAGAAGGGGCCTGGGGGACACGGAGCTGGGGTGGGGTAGGGTGGGGTGGGGTCAGCCGGCTCTGCTGCCCAGCCCCCTCAATTCCTTCCTCCCCTCCTGTTCCCCTCCCCCTCCTGCCCGCTCCTCCCCTCCCCCCTCCCTTGGGTGGATGGGGGAAGTGAGCATCTGGGGGGATGAGGGCTCGGGCCTGCGGGCTTCCTCACGCCACCCCCTCCCTGAGAGGAAGTGAGCGTGAGAACCAGGGCTTCGGGCGGCAGGACCCAGGAGCGGCCTCTGTGAGGCGCGGCCATGGGGCTGGGGGCCTGGGGCCTGGGGGCCTGGGTATGGGGGGAAGGGCAGTCCTGAGGGGGCCCAGGTGGGGAGGGACCGGGCGATGCCGCTGTGTGCCCCCAGTGCCTCCTGCTTTGCGGTGGGCCCCCCAGCAACCATCCCGGGGACAGCGTGGGAACCGTACCCCAGCTTTGCAGAGGAAGCAGTGGGACTTGGACAGCTCCCTCCCCCAGGCAGGCAGTGGGGTCAGCCTTGGTGAGGAGGCCCCACGTAGAAGCCCTGGCCCTACAGAGGGGGAGCGCCACTGGGTGCCGCTGACCCCACCGAATGACGGCTTGGGGCGGCCTGGGAAAGCTCAGGTTTATGTGTGTTGTTAAAAAAGAGACAGCAACGAGGAAATACAACCCGTGATCCTGGATGGGACCTAGCAAGGGAGGAGAGGGACTCGTGCGGACAAGACTGGACGTGTGAAGACGTGGGAATATTAGACCCAGCTTTACGCCAGTGTTCGAGTGCTTGAACCTGATAGCCGGTGCTTACATAAGCAAATGTCCTTGTTCTAGGAAATGCACAAGGAAGTATTATGTGTTCAAGGAGCGTGATGAGTACAACCTACACTCAGAGCCTGAGACAATAGGTGGATAGGTGGATGGATCCATAGAATGAAAAAGCAAATGTGGCAAAATGCTAAGACTGATGGATCTGGGAGGGGGTATGATAGAGTTCTTTATATGGCATTTGTATTATTTATGCAACTGTACTGTACATTTGAAATCATTTGCAAATGAGAAGCTTAAACCAAATCTGACGCGAACTTCCTGGGAAGAAAGCAGAGGAGTCTTTACAGTGCAGCTGTGCTCCATGGTGGGAAGAGTCGGGGGAGGCTGGGCTCTTGGCGCAGATCTGGATGCTGTGGAAATGGGAGAAGCCTTGGGGATTTGGGGGAGCACTGGGCTGGCAGGATGGACCCTGGGATCTGGCCTTGGGACCATGGTCAGTCCTGGCCTCCCAGGCTTGGTTTTCTGGGGACAGTGTTCTTTATTGATGGGGCATAGAAGGCAGCCCTCTCTGAGCCCCTCCCCTTCCTTGGAGGGTCAGGGGTTGGGAGATTCTCAGTGTGTCGGGGTGCCCCATGGGCCCGGGCTCCCCAGCAGCTGAGGTCATCCCTCCTAGGTGCCGGGTACTGGTCCCAGGCCTCTCTCCCCGACAAGGCCACTACCTGGTTGCTGTAGCCTCATCTGTTGCTGTGCCAAGCACTGTGCTTTCCTCCCCATAAGCTACCTGGCACCCAGAGCACAGTGAGGTATCCAGCAAGTGCTCAGTAAGTGTTTGTGAGCTGCTACCTGGGCCTCAGAAGAGCAGAGCCAGGAGGAAGTGCTCTGTGGGAGCACAGACGAAGCAAAGGCCTGCGAGCAGGAAAGCAGATGTCCTGCCGGGCCAAAGTCTCCTGAGTGCAGTGGAGCAGGCCGTGAGGATGGTCCTGTGGGGAAGGGCAGAAAAAACACGAGGTGGCTGCAAGGGCTGTACACGGTGATGGTGTCTGGAGAGCACCCCAAGTGCCCAGCACTCTTTAGGGGCTCAACACAACAGTGATCAAGAGAGTCTCGGCTGGGGAGGCTCCGACCATAGGAATCCAGGGGGGTTTCCAGGAGGAGGTGGCTGTAAGACAGCCCTGGGAGAGGAGCTAGCTGCAGGGGTTCTCCAGCCAAAATTGCCAGGGTGCCCCCAAAGACATGCTTGAGCACCCAGGAAGAGCTGTGGGCTCACCAAGCCGGAGGCCAGGCTTGGGGGTACCGAGGGAAGGCTGGGTGGTCCTTGCTCAGCCTGCAGCTGCCCCCTCATGCGGGAGACGGAGGCCCAAAGGCTGACGGGCTGTCTTGGATGCTATGCAGAGGGGTCCCTCCTCACGTCCGTCCCTGAGTTGCTGGTGACCTGTCCACCTCCCCAGAGCGTGAGCAGCTGGGGGTGTCGGCTCTTCCATCCCGGAGGCCCCAGAGTGGGGCACAGGGTCAGGCTCAGACACTGTCAGTTTAAGCTCTTGGAATGAGCATTTCTGGCATTTTCCTGACTTCTCAGATGCTTGTGGCAGGGCACACAGTTGGTGCTCAGTGGGTGCTGCCAGTTGGTGCTGAGGAGAACACACAGACACTGGTGCCATCCCCACCCACCTAATGTTGCTCTGCAGGTGGGGATGGAGAGGACGTGTCCCAGGCACCTTCAGTGAGTGCAGGGCTGGGGGGAACCCGCTTGCTTCCCGGTATCCTGTCCTCCGAAGGACAGCCCTGGCCAGATCCGGGGTGCCTTGTCTATTTGGGAGGGACCAGTGCCCAGTGTACCTCCCCACCCAGTGGAGGCACCTGATGGCAGTGTCTTCAGTGTGTTCCCTGCTACACTAGCACCCGACACTCAGGAGGGCTTGGGTGGAAAGCGGGGGGCCCCAGTGGGTCCTCCACCACTTACTCCAGCAGGATCCCAGCAGGCCCGGGCCTCAGTTTCCCCATCCATTTATTGAGGATAATTGTCCCTGCAATGCTTCCTCTCAGGGCAGTTAAATACGTCCAGGCATTCATTGAGCACTTACTATGTGCAGGTGACTATTGAGAACCAGGTAGACAAGGGCAGGACCTGGTAAAGCCAGTGTCCCATTGGGGACTGAGATAAGGCACAGGCTGACACACCAATGCAGAAAGGCCGACGGGCGTTGCTGAGTGCTGGGAAGAAACTAAAGCGGGCAAGGGCACGGTCGGTGGGTGTTGGCAGTGGTTGGGGAGGTGGCCAGAGGGGTGGCTGGCCAGAGGGTGATGTTAAGCCTGAGATCTGAGTGACGAGAAGGAGGCAGCAGTGGGTGATAAGGGGAAAGAGTGTTTCTGGCAGAGGGCACAGCAGGTGCAAAGGCCCCGGGGCAGGACTGTGGTTGGCGTGTTCCAGGAAGGACAGGAAGACAGTGAGGTTGGAACAGAGTGAGGCAGGCGGCTGGCAGGAGAGTCAGAGTGTGTGTGTGTGTGTGTGTGGGGGGGGGCGCAGGTCACAGAGGCTTGCAGGGCCCTAAGAACTTTCCAAGTACTGCAGGAGCCCTGCAGGGTTTGAGCAGAGGACAGGATCTGACCCAGGTGTGACTGGGATAAGGAGCAAGGGAGCATAGGGGTGGGCCCAGGACGCTAGGTTGGGGCTGTCTCTAGGCGATGCCCCCCTCCCTCCCAGATTCCAGGTCACCCCAGGCAGCCCTGCCCTGGGGAGCTGGCTTCTTCCTCGGCCCAGGAGCTGCCACCTCACCTGTCTGTCGCCCACGGCGGGCAGCGGGGGACTCAGGGGAGTTTTCATCTCCTTGCCTGCTTGATACTGGGATGTGTGTGTTTGGGGCACTGCCGAGGGCTGTGCCTTCGTTGCAGAGCCGCGGAGCCACTGCCCACCAGCCAGGCCTGCCTCCCAGGGAACGTTTCCCCCCCTGTACTCCTGCAGTTTGTCCTGCCTGCATCAGGCCCTGTACCCTGCCTGGAATGTCCATTCCCAGAGGGTCTGGGGAGGCCAAAGGGATCAGCCTGTCCTTGGATGTTGCTCCTAGGTGCCCAGGGAGCACCCACTTCTCTGGGGCTGTCGGGCCTGGGCCTGACATGCTGTTTCCCATTGAATAGGGCCTGAAGTGCCTGAAGTGATGGGTTGAAGTCTAGAGTTTTGCCTGCAGAAGTGCAGATGGGTTCTGTCCAGCGGAGAAGGCCTGAAGGTGGTGACCGCCTGCCCTGGAGGGCCCTTTCCGGGACCGTGTTCCCGTGTAGTGCCCGGGCACCCCTGGCTGGGACCACTCAGTCTCTCGAATTCCCTTTCGAACCAGCTTGTCTCCTGCTAGTTACACCACAATATCTTAAATAACTTTGGCCCTGCTCTCATTTTGTGTGTATGAAGGTCCTGCTTTAACTTTTAAAGAGATTTTGCTTTGGCAAATCTCTCCCCTCCTTCAAGGCCCACCTAAGCACTTCACTCCATGGATGGGAGGATTGGGGTGGCCTGGCTGCCCTCGGGGCACCCACTGTCCCTGTGCCTCTCTCCTGGGGCCGCGCCAATGGGACTCTCAGGACCCTCCCCATCTGCAGTGGAAAGGGGCGACAAGGTGCCCTGGGGCGGTCCTGCAGCCCACCAGCCCACTCCCAAGCTGTCCACTCCTCCTGGCCCCCACTTCCCTGAATTCTCCACCTGCAGGGGCACATGGCAGGGACCCCACAAGCTCTCACCAGGTGGGATGGAGATGCCCTCTGCCCAGCCCCAGGGCACGTGCCAATGCCAGGGACCTCAGGTAAAGCTAGAACAGACCTGGAAGCAGCCCTGGTGGCCCCCCACCGTCCCACACAGCATCCCTTGGCGCCAAGCAGGAACGAACCGCTGGTTTTGCCACCATGTGGCTGAGCCTTGAAAATGTGGCCCGTGAAAGTGGCTGATCACAAAAGACACATTTGGTATGATTCCACGGACATGAAATGTCCAGAATAGGCAAATCCATAGAGACAGGAAATCGATTAGAGGCTTCAAGGGGCCGGGGGTGATGGGAACAACTCCTAATGGGTACAGTTTCCTTTGGGGGTGATGGAAATATTCTGGAATTCTTGCAACATTGAATACACCAAAACATGATGAAGCCTACACTTAAAAATGGTGAGGACGGTGAGTTTTATGTTATGTGAATTTTCTCTCAATAAAAGACGTTTAAAACAGATGCCCTGCCTCGTCCAGGGTCTGGTGTGAGCAGGTCCTGGGAAAAGTCTGCAGAAGGTGAGCTGGGTGCTGCGTGCGGCTTCCAGCTTTGCAGGGTCTGTCAGGGCTTGGGACGCGACGGGAACGAGAAGAGGGCGAGACAATAAAACGAAAGCCTTCCGCGCACTAGCAGAGTTTTGTTGGGTGAGTGAAGGGCTGTTGGAAGTTCGGAGACAAGGTGTGTGCATGCAGTAGGCCCCCCGCCCCAGCCCCCTCCCGAGGTGGGAGCCTCTCTCCTTCTGGGTCTGGGTGACCTGGGTCTCCCTTCTGATGGCAGGGACCGCTGCCCGCCTGCTCCCTGCCCACCCGCAGGGCCTGGCGGGGGCTGCCCTGGTGGGCGTCAGTACACGTGGGGACTGGGGGAGGGGGTTGCTTCATGGTGTGGGGGGTCAGGGTCAGGGGGATGCAGTCTGCATCTCCTGCCTGAGCTTGGGACTCGGGCAGCCCTGGACTTGCTCTGTGCCTCAGTTTCCATACCTGTAACAGGGGCGCCACAGGGTCTCCGAGGGGTTGGGAGGGGTAATGCGGGCATGCGGTTGCTGGGCCTCTGCCCCCATTCCTTCCCCTTCGCCGCAAGCATTTAAAATGGAGTGTGTTGGGCGGCTGCCGTGGCTCAGCAGGCAGAGCTCCGACCTGCCGTGCTGGAGGTCTGGAGTTCGATCCCTGGTGCCTCCTGCCCATATGCAAATTAAAAAAAAAAAAAAAAAGATTAAAATGGAGTGTGTTTGCCCCGTGGCCTCTGCGTCCAGCGAGGAGGGGCTGCCGACATGAAGAAGGGCCCCTCTTTCCTGAGTCCTTGACCCAGCCCTGTAGGAGGAGGCCTCGGAGCTCCAGTGTCCACCTGGGGGAACGGTCTGCCTGTGTGGCCGCGGGGGTGATGTTGTCGGCCCTCCCAGTCCCCCGGGAAAAGGGGCTCCAGCACTTTTAGGGTGTGGGGAAGTGCGAGTGGGGTGGGCTGGGGCTGTGCCCGGCACGCGGTCGGCCTGTGGGCGTGGGTGGCTGTGGTCGCTAGGATGCTAGGCTACAGCACAGACCCCAGGCTGCAGGGACAGGGCCTGAGCTGAGGCCCCTCTGCCCTCTCTCCTCCAAGGGCACCCGTTCTGCTGGGTCCTCTCCTGCTCCCCTAGGAGCTGGGCAGGTGTTCAAGGCTGGTGATGGGGGCTCCCAGGCCCCCACCCGCACCATGTGTCCAGGCCCCTCCTGTACTCCCTGAGCCAGCAACTGGAGAAGGGGTGGCTGATGGCCTCTGGGGGGGGTGGGGGTGGGGGGCAGGAATAAGGGCATCCTGCATGGCTGGGCACTTAGTGGGGGCTTGGTGGGGCGGGCACCCCCTCCCTGCGGCCAGGACTCCCCACCGCCTGCTTGGGCTGGGCACTGACTCTGGCTTTGGCTGCCGGCTATTGTCACTGTGGCCATGAAAAACGTGGGGACACCTGTTTGGAGCCAGGGTGGTGCCCGACCCACTTTACAGACAGGCAAACAGAGGCTCTCCCAGGTTCAGCCACTCCTCTCCTCTTGTTTCAGGGGTGGCAGCTGGTTCCTGGGGCCAGCTGAGTGTTGACCTCATCATGGACATGCCGCAATGTCCCACATATGCCAGTGGTCCAAGCACGAGACTCATAGCCTAACCGCCCGGTGGGCTTTGTGGAAGGGGGACAGCTCCAAGAGGACAGGCTGTAGCCCCTGGGCACTGGCTCTGGGGGGCGCCGGGGCTGCATCTTAATTGCCAGCCAAGCCCAGAAATAACTGTGCCCTTGCATGCCCAGCTTGGCAGCACCAGCAGACGAGAGGCCTACGTGCGCCTGGCTCGGTCCTCTGGCTGGGTGGTGGGGCCAGTTATTTTGGACATGGCCTCTTGAGGCCACAGCAGAGTTCGTTCCCGCGGCTCCTGCAGGCCCCTCTGACGTGCATGCACCAGGACCTTGGCTGGCAGCCCTGGCTACCTCTGTGATCTCCCACCCCTTCCCGCCTGTCTGCCTGACCCCAGCGGCCCTGGGCTCTGGGTGAAGCAAGGGAGGGAATCCCGGGGATGGCAGTGGGCACTGAGCCAAAGTGCACCCTTGGGCCCTTCTATCCATTGGTAGGTTCAGCCTCAGTTTCCCCCCAGGGTCTGTCGTAAGGAGAGTGCCCTCTGTGGGTTGGCTCTGAGGCCCTTCTTAGTCCCTCTGAGCTGTGGGGACTTGGGTGAGTCACTGACTGCATGGCCTCAACTATCATATCCCCATCTGGAAAATGGGCTGATCAGGCCTTACATGATAGCCCTGAGAGTGGACGTGGTGGGTGGTGTATGCTATGGACATGGTGAAAAGCCATTACATTGAAGGTCCTCAACCTTCTCTCATTTCCCAGGACTGGCCACTGATCCCAGAGAGGGATGACCTGAGGATGGACAGAGGAGCAGTCAGCTTAGCAGTGGCTGAGCACGGACTCAGGCCATGGTGGCCTGTACACCTGGGGTCCAGCTGGGCCTCAGTTTCTTCTTCTGTGTCACAGAAGCCCAGAGCTTCTGGAAAAACAGCCATGAGCATAAGAGGCCACCACACCCTGAGTCCCCAAGGCTCAGTCATCTCTGGGGCCCACAGCTTCCTGGACACCTACTAACAGGATCCTTCCATGGAGGGACAGGCTGGCTTTGCTCCCCACTTCCCAAGGTTGGGCATCTGTGGGGATAGACCAGGTAGGGACCAGGCCACTGGTCCTGGGGTTGCAGGGGAGAGGGGTAGCTCCCTCAACACTGGCGGATGTTTAGGGCCCTTCTCCAGGCTGCGGCCTCCTCTAGCAGCACTGGGGGTCCCTGTCCCTGTACTGCCAGGGGTCCTCTGGCTGCTCACCATCGAGAGGGGCTGTGGGCTCATGTGGGATGTGACCTGAGTGCATTCAATGGCTCCTTTCTGCACTGTGGCCTAACTTGGAGCTCTCCTTGCTCCTGCCCTTGTGCGGTTGCCAGTGGGGCCCATAGGCCTGTCTCCTCCCCCAGTACCAGGGGACCATCCCCACGCTGTGGAGACGTGAATTCCCAGAAGTCCAGGAGCCAGAGGGTGAGAAGGCTGCGGGGGGGGGGGGGGGGGGCCCTGGGCATCTCGGGGCAGAGGTGTTGTGCCTGACCCTGATGGGAAAGGGCCTCCGTGGGTAGTCTCTTTCTGGCTAGCGAGAGCTCCCGTTTGGGCACGGAACCCACCCATTCTTTGGGGCCCAGTTTGGGGCCCCAGGCCATGATCTGGGGTTTTCTTTGCTTGTCTGTGGGCCCATATGGACTGTCCTGTGTGCATGCATGAGATAGGGGGGTCAGAGCTCCAGTGGGGTCAGCCAGGGGTGGCACTGAGCACTCTGGTGGCCACGATGGGGGCGGGGGGGCCTCCTTGGGCCTCCTTTGGCCTCTGTGTTCTTGGCTGGGATTGCACTCCTGCCAGGTTCTGGGGGCCTGGCAGAGTCACGAGGCTCTGTGCCTGCTGGAGTGCCATGCCCACTTCTGGGCACCGAGCCCTTAGCAGGCGTTGGAGACATGGGTGGCATAATGCCAGGAGCCGGTGCCGGCATGAAAGGGGGTCCTGGGAGAAGCGTGTTGGGGATCTGGGCTCTCAGGGCTACAGTGGAGGGAGGCCAGGGTGGGCTTTCAAAGGTGCCTTCCTGATGTCTGGAGCCCTGGAGCTGCGGAATTCCTGCCCCCACATCCTTTGATTCCAGAATTATCAGCTCTTATCTGGAAACTGCTACAGCATCTCAACTAATCAGAACTCTGGGGATGGAGGCCTAGCAAACAGAGGGATGTGGGGGTGGAGGGAGGGGTGTGCAGCTGAGTCCAAACCCAACCACCCACACCCGCCCTGTCCAGGTCTGCCAGCCCAGGTGTGCGGAATGCAGATGCACCTGACCTGCAGGTGTGGACGAGGCCTGGGAATCTGCATGCCAAGAAACAGCACGCTTAAGGATGAGGCCAGCTGCCTCCATTCAAAGACGGGGCGATGCAGGAGCCCAGAGTTGGGTGACGGGCCCAGGCCCTTGGTGAGGAGGAGTGGGGGGGCTCTAGCCTTCTGGGACCACCCCAGAAAGTTGACACTCGGTCTCTGGGTGGGGGTCCCTGGCAGCATGGAGGCTACAGACATCAGCCTTTACAGTGCGACTCCCAAACGCCGCGGTCGGCGGGCCAGGGCTTTGGGGGTCAGCTGAGGCGCTGGGGGTGGTGGCATAGGAGGTGCTGAACTGGGGTTGACAGACCCAGGAGGGTCCCAAGTGGTGGGCAGGCAGCAGGCAGCCTGTGGGGGGTCGGGGATGGAGCTGCGGGGCACTGTGACTGGGTGGCTGGGGTAGGGGCCTTGCTATGGGTTGGTGTCCCCTCTTCTTCCCCTGGGGGAGAAAGAGGGGCAGGGCACAGGTCAGGATGGGGCCTGGGCTGGCCTGAAACTGCCCCCTTCCCGGGGGTGTGGGCTCCATCTTCGTGGAGGGGAGGTAGGTGACTCTGGGCTGGGAAGTAGGCATAGCCCTCATCCCCTGGGTGGCTACTCATGGATGGGGGGTGAGCTTGGGGGTGGGGGTGCTGGCAACCTCTTGGCTCACCTGCCCTCTCAGTTTCATCCAGGAAATCGGGACCGAGGATGGATCGAATGGCGAGCCCACAGGGGGTCTGGGCCAACCTGGCTGCTACCTGGAAGGGAAGAGACCCTGACGCACCCAGAACTGATTGGGGAGGGCCCTGGGTGGGTGGGGGTGGGGGTGGTTAGTCGGGGCTGGCTGCTTCCGATGAGGGTGGGGTGGAGGCAAGAGCCTCCCTAGGTAGCAGGGACACCTTCCCTAGCCTGCAGATGGGCAGGGAGGGGAGACAGGCGCCTTCTGCTCCTCCACCCTGCCGCTCCTGGGGGTCCTGGGTCCAGCGGTGCCCTCCCTCCCGCCCCCGGCTCTGAGCACCCCCCACACTGTTCCAGGGCCCTGAGGACTGTCTTACTGTCCTGCCTTTTGGCCGCGAGCCTGCCCAGCAGCCTGGGGGCTCTCCTGCCCTTATCCCGCCCGCCGTGCTCCCCGCCCCCCAGCCCGCGGGTGAGGGCGGGAGCCGTTTGGGAATCCGGGTGGCGGCGGAGGCGGGTCCTTCCCGGGCTGCCCCCACCCCCCAGCGGGGTTGACTGCGGAGCGGGGGCGGGGAGGGGAGGGGGGCGCCCCTGACTCCCGAGGTCGCGGGCAGGGCGGGGAGATAAAGCCGGCGGGGCGCAGGGGGCGGGGCGGGCCCTGCCGACTCGGGGCGCGCGGGCGGACTGCGGGCTCGCGGTGAGTGTCCCGGCGGTGGCGGTGGGGGCCGGGCCCTCCTCACAGGGCGCCCGAAGCCCATCAGGGCCTCCTTCTCTGGAATGGGGGCCACAGGGGGTCGGGTGCGGCCACGGAGGGCGCAGACTCCAAGAGCAAGGGGCTGCAGGCGAAGTAGATCCCACCCCCCACCCCGCCCTGGTCTTCCCTGGTTTCTTCCATTCAGTGCACCCAGGGCGCCACCCTGCAGAGGGAACCTTTCCTTCCAGAACCCCAACTTGAGGACTGTTGGGAGCTCCCTTCCCTCCAGCACTTCCAGGGTCCTCATGAGCTCTGGGTCCCCTCCCTGGCTTCCCTCTGGCCTCACTGTTCCCACACTGGCTGCTCTCTCAGCCTCCTTTTCTGCACTTGCATCCCCAGGCTAAAGGAGAGCGGGGACTTGGGGCCCACCCTGGCTCTCCTCCCACTTGGGCAGTGTCTGGATCCTTCTGTGGCCAAGTCCTTCCCTGCAATGAGGACCCTAATGCCCCCCCACCCCCCACGGAGGCTGCCCTGAGGCAGTGGCCACCAGCCACCTTGGCAGTCATGGGGATAAAGTGGGTTAACGCCCATGCAGGGCCACCCGGCCACCAGCTCCGGGAGCTGTAAAGGCTGTGGCGGGTCAACCAGCTTTGGGATCTGTCAGACTCTAAGTTTCTGTCCGAAAGTAGCTGCTAAGCAAGCTGTAGCTGCTGTTGTTAATAAATGGCGGCCCTGATTGTTATCTGTTATCTTGGGTTTTAATATCTCCCGGAAGGGCTTTCCGGTGGTCATAATTGTGGGTAATGAAAGAGGGCCCGACTGCGGGACATGGAGCCAAGGGGGTGCTTGGCACACCTGTGAATGAGAACGCAGTGAGGGGAGCCCAAGCACTGATGAACACTCACTGTCCGTGGGCCCGGCCTGTGTGCTCCGAAGGCTCCCTGGAAGAGGAGGCAAACCTCGCCTGAGTCTTGAGCATGAAGAGGAGTTTCGGGGGAGGGGAGGGGGGACATTCTGGACTGAGACCAGCAGTAGGCTGGAGGCACAAATAGGCAGTCCCTAGGCTGAGTGTGGATTATCTGTGGTGGGAAGGGCAGGGTCTGTGGGCCAGACTGCAAAGCAGGAGCTTGGGCCATAGGGAGCTATGGAGGGTGTGGGAGCAGCAGCAGGGTGGCCTCCCTGTCTGCACTGCCACCGTCATATCTCTAGCACTGGGCCAGGCCCTTGCCATTGGGGGTGGGTGGGTAGATGACATGAGCCCTTGAATGGGACTCTAGCTTGGATCTGGAAGTGGGACGCCTACTCATCCTACCTGTAATGAGCAACCCTCTGAATCAAGAGCCCATGTGTCCTTTGGTACCTTCCCTGGTGGCAAGGTGGGTTGGCCGGGTGGGCAGAGCAGCATAGAGAATGAGGAAGGGTGGGGGTCCTGGAAGACCCCGACCCACCAGGGAGGCCAGGATGGAAAGGCCTGAAGGCACCACTACCTGGAAGGGTGGGAGGGGGTGGCGGAGTCTTTTGCCTTTCCTGGTGGTTTCTTCCCCCTCTCCCTAAGGTGAGCTCAGTGCCTGGTGCTGGAAGGTGCTCAGGAAATATCTGACAGTTTGGATGAGTGAATGATTATTGATTGGTTAAATGAATGAATGAATGCTAATTCTCTTTGCCCCTCAGCTGGAGTCCTGAGAGCTGGGGTGTGGGTAGGGGAAGCTCTGGAGTAGGAGGTGAAGGCTGCAGGTGGCAGAAGGTGGGATCAGAGCTGAGGCCACGGGGAGGGAGAAGGACAATGTGTTGGGGGGCCATCCTGGAGGACCCTGGATCTTGGTCAGTGATGAGTGAATGGTGGGTCATTGGGCAGAGGCAGCTGAGGGTCCAGTCCCCACGCACTGGGGTGCTGGACAGGCCACAGCCAAGTGCAACACTGGCCCTGGGATGCCTTCCAAGCCACCCTCCGCTTCCTGCCCCTGCTGTGTGCTCCTGGCTGGAAGCTGCCTGGAGGGGTGATGGACAGATGGTGCCCTCGCATTCCAGGTGTATTTGGATGGCAGTGGGAGGGTGTCGCCGGAAGCCTCTGTCTGCCCTGGGCACAGAGAGGATGGCTTGGCCAGAGGGGTGCTTCTCCTCCATTTAGGAAACCTGAGGAAGGGCTGAGCCTGGGGGCCATGATAAGGCAGGCTGGGGGGAGGCGTGAGGGGGACTGGCCACCAGGTGGGCCTTTGAATGTAGGGTGGGGGGGGAGGGCGGATAAGAGCTCTGTGGGCCTGGGCTTAATGCTCCCATTTCCTCCATCTGTGCCTCAGTTTCCTCTAAGCTGCCTGGTGGACATGGAGGCCCCATTTTCAGCTGTCATGGTGTCCTGTCCCCTTTTTTTTTCTTCATACCCCAGTGAGGTGGGGTTTGTCAGGCCTTTTACACTTGGGAAACCAGGCTCAGAGGGGACCCAAGTTCACAGGCAGTGTTGGGTTTGACCCTAGGTCTGTGTAAGCCCTAAGCCTGGCCCTAACCTCCACTGCCTGTGCAGTGGGATTGGCGTCCTCAATGCTATGGCTCCTGCTCCAGCTCCTCCTCTTCCTCCCACTTCTCCTTCTGCTCCAGCTCCTCCTCTTCCTCCCGCTTCTCCTTCTCCTCCAGCTCCTCCTCCTTCTCCTGTTCCTCCTCTTCCTCCTGCTCCTTCTCCTCCTCCTGCTTCTGCTCCAGCCCCTCCTCCTGTTCCTCCTGCTCCTTTTCCTCCTTCTGCTTCTCTTCCTGCTCCAGCTCCTCCTGCTTCTGCTCCAGCCCCTCCTGTTCCTCCTGCTCCTTCTCCTCCTTCAGCTTCTCCTCCTGCTCCAGCTCCTCCTTCTGTTTCTCCTCTTCCTCCACCTCTTCCTCCTGTTCCTCCAGCTTCTCCACTTGCTCCTACTCCTGCTCCAGCTCCTCCACCTGCTGTAGCTTCTCCTCATGCTCCTCTTCCTGCTCCCCTGGCCCCTTTGACATTCCTGGTCCCATTGGGGGTGGTCCAGGAGCGAAAGGGCTGAGGCCAAGGTGGGGTGGGCTGGGGTCTCAGACTCTGGCTGTGGGGGGAAGCTTGGGCCTGGGGGAACAGTAGATGCAGAGTGATAGGTATTAAGCCGTGACTGCATGCCAGGTTTCCATGTGTCCCTTGGGCAGTTTTCTGGTTCTTTGGGATGGGTGTTATTGGAGGCCGGGGAGGTCCAGAAGGCAACAGGATTCAGAAGAGCCCATGCAACTGCCTGCCCAGCTACCCTGTGCCCGGTGCTAATGACAGCCAGGGTGGGGCCCAGTAGCCTCGCCCATGCTCACAGCGATGCCCGCCTGCCCACTCATGGAGGCGGCAATTACAGCTTTCAAGTCTGCAGTGGGGCTGTGGCCTGCCTAGGCGGCGCTGGCAGCTGGTGGCATGCGGGGGTGGCTGTGATGGGTGGGCTGCCTGGGTTGGCAAGTCATCACCACACTCTATGACCCCATTAAAGCTGCAAGTGTGGGAGGTGGTCCTGGGGGGGAGGCCCAAGGGACCGCAGGCCAAGCTCTGGTGGGTGACTTTGCAGCCCCCCTTCTCCCTCTCCGTCCCTGCACGGGGCGGACAGCGGCTTCTCCTCTTGTTGTGGGGTGTGCTTTTTCCTTCTGCACTGAAGCGCCAAGACCTGCCTTGTTCAGCTGGGCCGCCCACCAGGCAATGGCTCAGATTGCAGGTGTGCTTCTCGCCACCTGGGGCCCATTGGAAAATGGGTGAACAAAAATTAGTTGCAGGATAACAGCCACAATGATGGGGATGAGGGTGTCTTTTATTTGTCCAGTCTGGCTGTGCAGGGGGCAGACCTGGGGACCACCCTTTCCACTCCATCTGGGTCCTCACCTGGGCTTTTGCTCCCAGGCTCTGTGGCCTGCCCAGGACACTGCCCTGGAGCCTCTTGGGCCACCAGCCCTGATGGTCAGCCATGACGGTGGGTGAGCCGGGATCTGGGAACCTCCAGTCATGGGAATCTGACTCCTGGAGCCTCGATACCCTGGGCCTTTGTGGGCAGTGGGCTCAAAGAGAAGAGGGAGGATCTTGGGGCCTCGGTGTCTAGGATCTCCAAACTCCAGAAAGTTTGGCTGACAGAGGGCCAAATCATGGGGTCCAGATCCCTCTTTCCTAAGCAGGAGAATGAGGCTGGAGAGGGTCAGAGCTTGTCTGGGGCCTCCCAGTTAGGGCAGGCCCGCACAGGGGTCCGAGCCCTCCCGGCTTCTCCCGGGGCACAGGAACCCCACTCTCTGTCGGTGCCCTGTGCTGAGCTGACAGCCTTCCCGCAGCACCTGCTATGTGCCAGCCCTGGGTCCTGGTGTGCTCTAGGGAGGCCCAGGGTGGGGGCCGCACAGGCAGCCCAAGTTCCTGCCCTGTCCTGTCCAGCTTCATGAGCTTGGGTGCTCTCTTGGCCCCTGGTGGGTTGGGAGAGGGGGTCAGGCCCGAAGGTAGGCATCCATGCAGATAGATGGACCAGTGTGAATGAGGACCGAGGTGGGAGGAAGCCTGGAGCCCGGGGGGACATCCCTGGTCTCCCTGGGAGGAGCCTGTGTTCCCAGCGGGTGGAACAGGTGCTTACTCGAACGGAAACCCAAGTCTGCTCCCGCCAGCTCTGCTTCCAGGTTGTGGCCCGGGCGCTGTGTGACCAGCTTGGCGTGAGCTGACACCACTGCAGAAACTGGCTTCCCTCCCTGGCAGTGCCTCCATTTAGAGAGGAGGCAATGGGGCTCAGAGAGGGCACACGCTGATCCAGGGCCCACAGGGACTCAGAGCAGTGCGTGGGCCTGATGGTGAGGCTCCCCCCACCGGCCAGCTCTTCCAGGCAGACCACCCACCCTCCAGCCCTGCCCTCTTGGATACCCCCAGCTGCGAGGGCTTGTGCACTTGGAAGCTGGTCTTTCTGTTGGTCCCATCCCAGCAGTGAGCCCACAGAAAGCACGAGACTGACAGCGCTGGGAACTGCCCAAAGATGGAACGTGCTGCAAGGGAGTAGTGAGTTCCCCGTCATTGGAGGTGTGCAAGCTAGAGATTCGGTGGTAAAGGTGACTCTTTTTTTCCTTGCTTGGGCAGGAACCGGGAATCGAACCTGGGTCTCTGGCATGGCAGGTGAGAACTCTGCCACTGGGCCACCGTCACACTACTCTAAAGGTGACTTTTGAGGTCCCTCTGGTCCGTGGGCACCGAGTTCCTGTAACGCAGGTTTTGGATGTTTCCTAGATCTGTATGTCTGCCCAGAATACTAGGTAATTTGTTCCTTCCACAAAAAAGTGTGGAGCCCTCCTGGTGCCAGGCTCCAGGCAGGGGACAGGGTGGGTGATGTTCTCTGAGTCCCTTCTTCGGGATAAGCCCTCCAATCAGAGATGAGTTCCCCCCCGCCAGGACAGCTCTGCTCCAAAGGGCATGTGGTGGAGGGGAGAGGGGACAGGATGCAGGGGTGGTGTGTGTGGAGGCAGCTGGGGGAAGGGCAGGGAGGGCTCCAGGAAAGTTTCTTGGGTCATCAGACTTGGGCTTGGGTCTCCCCTCTCGACTCCCCAGGCGGCAGGCAGACTCGGGCTGGCTCCCTCAGGATTCCAGGAACAACTCCTGCCCCGATAAAAATAGACTTCTCCGAAAGGCTTGGGGCCATGCCAGCTACAGCAGGTGCCCTGGGCCTGCCAGAGTGGGTGCCCCAGGCAGGGGAAACGTGTGGGCAGGGATATTGGGACCCAGGTTTGAGGCCAGACCAGCATGGCCGGCTCGGTTTCCTGGTTGCAGCATCACACGAGACCCTTGTAAGGATCGGGAAACTGAGGCTGCGGTGGCAGAGGCAGCTTGCTCCTTCTCACCCATCCAAGAGACAAGCTGGGAATGATCAGGGCCTCTGTGGGTCAGCAAACCTCCGTTCCAACTGCCATTCTTCTGCCTCCTGGCTGTGTGATCTGGGTGAGTCACTTGGCCTCTCTGAGCGGCCCAGTTTTATCAATACAAGGTGGACACGTCAGTGCCTTCCTGGTGGGGGGCAGTATCTGGCTCAGTGACCAAGGGGGCAGGCCCTTGGTAAGCAGTCATGGTGGGAGAAGGAGTCTGGTGCTGGCAGGAGCCCTGGCGTGGAGGTCACGCCATCAGGGGCTACTGGGCTTAGTTGGGGGTGTGCCTGGGGCTGGGGGTTCCCACGGGTTCTTCCAGCCTGGACACAGTCGTTCTGTTACCACCTACCCTGTCTGCCCTCCTGTCTGCACAGTGGGAAGAGGCAAGGGTCTCAGGCATCACTGGGACAGGCCAGGATAAGGATGGTGGCTCTCAGGCCACAGGGCAGGAGGGGGCGGAGGGGAGCCCCTGGTTTGGAGCCGTGTTCTCCACCAGGCCCCCGGCCAGCATCTTCCCTTCCCCAGGCACTGGCCGCTGATTGCGGGGGCCAGGCAGGCTGGCTGGGAGCTGGGCTCAGAGCCGGGTTCCCAGCAAGGGAAGCCTCTGGGGACCTGTGTTCCGGGGCTCCACCCTCCCTGCCCCGCCCCCTACCACAGGCCTCCAGGGCAGGTAGGGAGTCCGGGCCCCTGTCAGAGGAGCTCTGAGTTCCTTGAGTGGTTCCTTCAAGGCAAAGCCAGGACTGTGCTGGGGGTGGGGGTGGGGGTAGGGAAAGTGGAGAGAGCAGAGCTGGGAACCCTGGGGAGGCTTTTGCTTCAGCATCATGGAGGGCTTCACGGGAGAGGGGGCATCTGAACGGCTGAACTGAGCCTTGCTGGATGGGCAGGATGGTGGGGGGCAACTTCCCCGATTGAATTCACCTTCTGTGTGACCCTGCATGGGCTCCCACCCTCAGGTCCTCAGTTTACTCACTGGGAGCTGGGGGGAATAATGGTACCCACCCAGGACTTAATGGGGATATGAAGTCTGCCACCAATAGGTGATCCATCAAGAGAGGGATCCTAGGACAGGAAGGGCAGGCTGTGCCGCCTGGGGCCTGAGCGAGCCCTCACAGCCAGGGGAGGTGTCCGGCCCTTGTCCTGTGTGTGTTGGCCTCATCACCCCTCCTCTGCTGTCCTTGTCCTCATTTGCTTTTTCAGAAACCCCAGTTCTCCCTTCTTGGCGGGAGCTGCGAACCCAGCACCCCCCCCGCCCCCCACCGGGTGCTATGGGAATCCTTGCTGTGTGATGGGGCCATAGGGAGCCCCAGCAAGTTCCAGGGAGAGAGTGCAAACGGGTGAGGGCACCAGCTGGGGCCTGAGAGGAGGGAGCAGGAAGGAAGGGTGCCTTGGGCAGGCGGGGCTGGCCGCGGGGGTCAGCGGCCCTCCTGCTGAGCTTGTATTTCCCCTTCCTCCCGCCCAGGCGCTTCCTTTAACTCGGCTCCGGCCCTCCTGGCCGGGCCCCTTTGTTTGCCGACCGCGGGCTATATTTAGGCAGCAGGTGTGGGAGCGCAGGCCGGGGCTGCACAACAAGCTGGGTCGCCCGCCGGTCACCAGCCACCCCCTGCCCACGTGATGCCCGGGCGCTATAAATAGCCCCAGCCCTGCTCCGGCCCTGCATCCGCCTGGAGGCAGCGGTGCCCCTGCGGGAGGATGCGCCGCGCCCCGCGCCCCGCGCTCTAGGTCCCGGCCGCCTCCGCCGCGGGACTCGCGGCCCAGGGACCGCCCGGCGGGCGCGGATGGAGGCGGCGGCCGGACGCCTGCGGGCGCGGGTGAGCCGAGGCGGTGGGGGGCGGGGGCGGCGGGGACGGTGGGGGACCCCGTGCTGCAGGGCGGTGGCGGGGGAAGCGGCGGGCGGGGAGGACCCCGGGGCGCTTCCCGGGACACCCAGCCCGCCCGGGAAGGAAGCGGCGGCTTCCTGGGGTGGCTGGATGGGAAACGCCGCTTCCTCCCGGGGAGGGGGCGCGTCCCTCAGAAGTCCCAAAAGAGGCCGGGCCACCCCGCGGGCTCCGGGCCATGGGAACCTTCACCCCCACCCCCACCCCCGCGTGATCCCGCCGCGTGCAGCCCCCAGCTCCCCGCCGCCCCGCCCCGCGCTCGGGCCCCTGGGCTCCGCCCCGCGCAGGGCGCTCCCACGGCCCCTGGCTCACCTCTCCGGGGGCCCCACTGAACCTTGGTGCCCCGCCTCACCGCGTCACACGGGGTCCCCTTTAGAGAGAGCTGGCCCTCTCTGAAGCCCCAAGCAGGGCTTCTGGCTTATTCAGTGCTGGATTCAAACTCAGCCGGTCCTTCCACCAGCTGTGCCCGTGCGGCAGGGAAGCGGGGGTGGAGGGGGATTGGACTCTCTGAGCCTCGGTTTTCTCACTTGACAAACAGGGACACAGACAGGGGATCCCTTACAGGGTCTCGAAAGCATTCTGCCAGTGGTAGAGGGCTCCTTATCCATGGGTGGGAGGAGGCTGGGCTTAGGGTCTCCTGGAAGGAGGAAGGAATGGCAGGAAGGCCAGAGGGGTAGAGGGACTGTGGGCCCACCTGCCTCCTGGGTGGTGAGCTGCTAGGACTGGGGGGCTGGTGGCAGCAGAGAGGCTGGAACAGAGGTCATCTGTGGTGGGGGACGGCCTGTCCCCACTTCACAGATTGGGGTCCCAAGGCTGTGGGTGCAAGTCCGCCCTCAATTCGGACTGGAAGCCTTTTAGGATTGGGCCCTGGCTGCCATGGGTCAGCTCTGCACAGGGCCCATTGCAGGGCTGGAGTTCCTGCTGGTGACTTCACTGAGGGGGTGTGGTTAGGAAGAGAGCCTTCAGGAAAGGGTGGGGGTCCCGAGGAAGGGCCAGCTGTGTGGGCTGGAAAGGTCTTCCAGCATCACTGCTTTGCTCCCACCTGAGGGTCGGGCCCCAAACTCTGCAGAAAGTGGTGTGTGGGGCCAGAACCCAGCCCAGACTAATCACTGAGCCCCATGGACAGGTGACACCTCCTTCTCCTGCTTGGAGCCTGGGGACACTGGGGACCAGGCCCAGACCCTCTCCTGTTGACCCCAGCTGCTGCGGTGGTAAGGGGGCAGCAAAACCCTCAGAGAGAGACCCCGGGGGCCACTGTGGCTTCTTCGGGCCTCTTTTTCTCCTTCGGGTAAAACACACACACACACACACACACACACACACACACGCACACACGCACATACACACGCCCTGTGGCCCCAGGGGATACCTGGGTGTTTGTGTTGTTCCTGGCTTCTTGCAGCTTGGCTCGCCCACGGTCAGAGCCAGGATGAGGTCAGCCCGGCTGGTCCCTTCTCTTCTTCTCATCGCCTTTTGATCTGCTCCCGGAGTTCCCTCCATTTTAATCCTCCGGTACCACGAACAGGGAGTACCTTGCCGCACACCCCGGGATGCCCAGGGTGGGGGAGTGAGGATACACCCATAGTGGGTGCCCCTTCTCTGGGGCCTGGGGTCCCAGGCTTGGGCCCTTCCTGCACAGAGTTAAGGCTCCAGGAGCCCAGTCTGCCTGGTGGGCAGCTGGAGAAGGTGCTGGGGCCTGGGCAGAGGTAAGAGGTGGTGGGAGGTCAGGTAGAGGACCCTGCCGAGTGGGGAGCAAGCAGGTGCCTTTCTCTTGTGAGAGGGAGGGGGAGGAGCTGGGCAGATAGGAGTGGAGGGCTGGCAGGGGTGGCAGGTGTGGGCCTTGGGCTGAGCTGGGAAGCATGGGGGGGTTGCTGAGCGTGGGTCACAGTTTGAGGGGCCTTGGGGGTGTCTTGTGCAGTCTCTCATTATGACAGTGGGGAAACTGAGGCTCAGCGCCTGTAGGTAGGGGCGGAGGAGGGCTGGGCACTCTTTCCAGGGCTCCCTTGGCCGACCTTTAAGTGGATGGATACAGAGAGGTAGAGGTTGGAGGTGGCTGGGCCACCCCTGTGGTGGGGCAGCCTCCTTCCCTGTGCCCTGTCTCAGTGCGACCCATTCTGGGCCACCTGCCCCTCTCATCAGCCTGGCTTGCATGCACCTGGAGGTGGCTCTTTCACCGTGGGTGTCCACTCCTGGGAGGCAGAGCTGATTTATTTCTCTCAGTGCTGGACAGGCCCTGGGCAGAGATGACAGGGTGGCTGAGGGAACGGGAGCTGGTTCTGGGAGCATGAGGCCTTCCATGGGAAGCCTCAAGGGGTGTGAAGTGGCTTCTGGCAGGGAGAGGGGCTGCCACCACCCACAGCCCTCTGCCTCCATGCTCCAGCCCTTTCTCCTGTTCCTGTAGGCAGCTCCCTAAAGGTCTGGGCTCAGAAATCCCAGAGAGGCTGAGAAACCCACAGAAGAGAAGGACTATCCTGGGGTAGGGGTGGCATGTCGAGGGATCAGGCACTAGGGCGAGGCGTGGGGTCTGGGGCTCGGTCTCTGTCACCACAGATGGACCCCCATGTGTGTGTGCACATGCGTGTGTCTGTGTTCCACAGGCCGACCTCCTGTTCATGGGCGGGAACCCCTCCCTCTCCCCTCCCTCTCCCCTCCCTCTCCCCTCCCTCTCCCCTCCCTCTCCCCTCCCTTCCCCCTC
>PVIY010042838.1:0-20712 GCA_004026745.1 Myrmecophaga tridactyla | reverse complement strand
TTTCCAAAAAAATTACACAGAAAGGACAGAGTTTCCATATAACCCCTCTCCCCCATGTGGCATCCCAGGGATTGGGACCCCCTCCCTTAGGGAGAAAAAGGAAGCCTTAAGCACGTAGAGGGCTGTGTGACCAGAGCGCAAATGTTAAAGGTCAAAGCATTAAAATTCCCCTCCCATCATCACTGTTGGTATCCAAGTCTCAAGAGGCTCCATTGTAACCACATTTCACAAGACTCTGCAGAACTTTATTACCTGCTCCCTTCGTCTTGTTTGGGTGGATCACTGACTTCCATTGCCCCACCTACCGTCATAGGGAGAAGTTTTCTCCTGTTACTAAGTCCTTAATTAAAAACTCATGGGTAACTCACTGCTTGCATGTTCTTTGGGTTGGGGCTGTGCTGGGTTGCAACACCCCAGTTTTCCCTATTATTGACATTTTGCATTAGAGTGAAACATGTGTTACAACTGTGAGCCAATATTACTATAATCATTATAATTATATTATTAACCAAAGACCGTAGTTTACATTAAGGCTTGCTCTTTGTGTTGTATGGTCCTATGATTGTTTTTTGGTTTTTTTTTATTATCGTGTTAGCATATATATGACATAAAATTTCCCATTTTAACTACTTTTACTATACAATTCTGTGGCATTGATTTCATTCACAAGGTTGCGCTACCATCACCACCATCCATTACCAAAACTTTTCCATCGCCCTGAACAGAAACTCTATATCATTAAGCATAAAATCTTCATTCCCCAGCGCTGCCTCTGGTAATCTGTAATTTACATTCTGTCTTAATCAATTTGCATATTCTAATTATTTCGTATAAGTGAAATCACACAATATTTGTCCTTTGTGTTTGGCTTATTTCACTCAGCATGATATCTTCAGGATTCATTCATGTTACAGCATTTATCAGAACTTTATTCCTTTTCTGGCTGAATAATATTCCATTGAATATATATTTATATATTTTTAATCCATCCATCTGTTAATGGACACCTGGGTTGCTTCTACCTTTTGGCTCCTGTGTATAATGCTGTTATGAATATTGATGTACAAATACTTGTTTGAGTCTCTGCTTTCGTTCTTTTGGATTTATCCCTAGAAGTGGGACTGCTGGACCACATTCTGTGAGGAATCCCACAACCGTTTTCCGCAGCATTTGCACCATTTTACATTCTAACCAACAGTGTATGGGGATTCCTATTTTTCCACACTCTTGCCAACATTTGTTATTTTCCATTTTTAAAATAATAGCCAGTCGTGTGGATGTGAGGTAGTATCTCATTGTGGTTTTGATTTGCATTTCCCTAATGGCATTATTTCCTTAATTACTTCTTCACATTGTTCATTACTGTTGTATGGAAACAGCACTGACTTTTGTGTATTGATCTTGTATCCCACCACTTTGCTTAATCTGCTTGTTAGCTCTAGTAGCTTTCTTCGGGATCTTCTCTATAGAGGATCATGTTGTCTGCAAATAGAGAAAGTTTTACTTCTTACTTTCCAATTTGGATGCTTTTCATTTCTTTTTTCTTGTCTAAGTGCCATGGCTAGAACTTTCAGTACAAAGTTGTATAGCAGTGGTGAAAGTGGGCATCCTTGTCTTGTTCCTATACTTAGGGAAACGCTTTTAGTTTCTCATCATTGAGTATGATGTTAGCTGTTTTTTGTTGTTGTTTTTTTTTTTTGTAATTGTTTTTCCACAATTCATTTGACAACAGATTATGAGATATAGCTAGGAGAGAGGAGTTCTTGTTTTCCTTCAGAGGAGGCGGTTGTGTCATGAATGCTTGTAAGTTTTCCAAAATGTTCATTGGCTTCTGTGCAAGCTGGGTCTAAAGCTGGAGAAAGGGCATGCATACATTATTCGAGGAGTCCAAAGTATTCTCTGGGCTCGTGGTCAATTCCTGAGAGCAGCTCTGTCTACTCCATATTCAGGAAAGTGGTGTGTGGGGAATTTGCTTGCATATTAATATGGCTGGGGAGTATTTGGCTCAACAAAGAAGCACAGCCCTACCTTCCTCTTTGCCTTTTCTGGTAGTGGTGTGACTAGCGTGCTGCCCCATCTGAGCGTCAGCAGGTGTGGTGCCTGCAGCGTTCATTGAAAGCCTCAATCCCAGTTCCTGCGCCAGTGGTGGCTCTAGTGTGGGTTTTTATGCCCTCATCATATTGAGAAAGATTCCCAGATTTCTGAGTGTTTTTAACAAGAAGTGATGCTGGATTTTTGTTAAATGCCTTTTCTACATCAATTGAAAGGATCATGGGTTTTTCCCCTTCATTCTATTAATGTGAGGTTAGGTCACTGATTCAAGATCTTCTTCCTTTTTAGTATAAGCATTTAGAGCTATAAATTTCCCTTTCAGCACTGCCTTTGCTGCTTCCCGTAAGTTTTTGTGTGTTGTGTTTTCATTTTATTCATCTCAAGATGTATCTTAATTTCCCTTGTGATTTCTTCTTTGACCCATTCTCTGTTTGAGTATAATTAATTTCCACATACTTGTAAATTTTCTAGCTCGCCCTCTGTTATTGGTTTCTAGTTTCATTCCATTGAGGTTAGGAAAGATACTTCTTATGATTTCAATCCTTTTAAATTTATTGAAACTTGTTTTGTGACGTAGCATATGTTCTGTCCTAGGGAATCATCCATATACACTTGAGAAGAATGAATATTCTGTTGTTCTTGGATGAAGTGTTCTATATATGTGTGAGGTTTAGTTGATTTATAGTTTCATTCAAGATTCCTATGGATCTTCTGTCAGAATGTTTTATCCATTATCGAAAGTGTGTATGGAAGTCAGCTCCTATTAATATAGAACCATCTATTTCTCTCTTCAAATATGTCAATATTTGCTTCATATATTCTGGGAACTCTGCTATCAGGTACATATCTATTTATAATTGTTATATCTTCTTTTTTTATTATAAAAATGTGCTGCATTTTATTTACTGACTGAATTGCTCCCAATTTTTTAGAAATTATCCACAACACTGCAAGGTGGTTACATGTTTAAGTTGGTATTTTATCATTACCTTAGTATAAATTTGGAGAAATAAAAATGCTGGCCCAATAAGTGTGCATATCTTATGTGGGTTTTTAATTTTTTATGGGCTACCACATTATTCTCAGCCCTCACCATCAGTGCAAGAGTGCCCAGGTCTTGAATTCCTGCCAACCTTGGACTCTGGTATTGAAAACAAAGTATGCAGGACAATCATTTCAAAGTAATTTTTGTTTTACTTGGGGAGGTTAAATTCCTTTTCATATGTTTATTGGTGCTTTTTCTCTTATGTAAAATGTGTCCTTGGCTTATTTTCCTACTGGGCAATTCAAATACTTTGTTTTGCTTTGGAGTTGTATCAATGTCCATGATCCTCCTGACTCAAGGGCATTTTTTTTCTAAATTTTTTTTTCCTTGTATAGTATAACATATATACAAAGCAAAGAAATAAAAAGGCAAGAGTTTTCAAAGTACTCTTCAACAAGTAGTTACAAGACAGATCCCAGAGTTTGTTATGGGCTACCACATGATCCTCCAATATTTTTCCTTTTAGGTGCTCCAGAATATAAGAGGCTAGAGGGCTTAAATATTTTTTTTATCATCACAATTGACTTTTTTCCCTTCTTTTTTATGAAAAATAACATATATACAAAAATGCTATAAAATCAAAGCACTGCACCACAATTAGTTGTAGAACATATTTCAGACTTTAATGTGGGTTACAATTTCACAATTTTAGGTTTTTAATTCTAACTGATCTAAAATACTGGAGACTAAAAGAGATACCATTTTAGTGATTCAGCATTCATATTTATTTGTTAAGGCCTATCTTCTATGTATAATTCCACCATTACCTTTGATCTTTCCATACCTCTCTTTGGAGTTGTTTGGGCTATGGCAATTCTAAATTTCTCATATTGGAAGGGTCTATCACTAATATGGGGTGGGGAGATGAAACTTTCTGATGTCCTGGAGAGGATGGGCTAAGTTTCAAGACTTATCTGGACCAGGGATCCATCTGGAGGTTGTAGGTTTCTGGAAAGTTATTCTAGTGTCTGGAACCCTTGTGGAATCTTATATATTGCCCTAGGTGTTCTTTAGGATTGGCTGGAACGGTCCTGGTTGGGGGTTGGCAGGTTATGATAGGTAGCAAGTTCTAACTGAAGCTTGTGTAAGAGCAACCTCCAGAGTGGTCTCTCGACTCTATTTGAACTCTATCTGCCACTGATGCTTTATTAGTTACACTTCTTTTCCCCCTTTTGGTCAGGATGGAATTGTTGATCCCACAGTGTCAGGTCTGGATTCATCCCTGGGAGTCATCTCCCACATCAACAGGGAGACTTTTACCCCTGGATATCATGTCCCATGTAGCAGGGAGAGCAATGATTTCAATCATTGCTTAGAGAGACTGAGGCCACATCTGATCAACAACAGAGGTCCTCCAGAAGTAACTCTTAGGCATGCCTATAGGTAGTCTAAGCTTCTCCGCTACCTACATAAGCTTCACAAGAGTAAGCCTCCTGATTGAGGGTATGGTCAAAGCCCATTTTGTAATAATAGATGTTATATGAGGTTTGTGCATGTGTGACTTGTACCTGTATGTCCTTGAGCAAGGCATTTATGAGTAGAAAAGGTTTTTCTGGGGGCTACTTTGAAAATTAAAATTAATGTCTGGTTTTCTTAAAGTTGTAATTAAAAATATTTTTCTTTAATCATGTGTTCATTTTATAGATCTTATTATTTTATTTATAAAATTTAGTAAATTTATGAATTTACTATAAAAATTTAGGAACAATTTATAAATTATTTCTAAAGGGGAATTTGATATTTGATTCTGATAATTAAATTCCCATGACCAATTTGAACTGCATTTTTACATTTAACATTTTAAATTTTCTTTTAAAGTATATCAGTTCATTTAGATAAACCACTAAATGAATCTTATAAATAAAATAGCACAACATGTAAATATGACAAAGTTAAGTTGTCTTAAATTTTCTAATACTGTTTATGAATTTAGCACAATTTTATCTTAAAACCACAAATCTAATCAAATACTTATTATACATTTTAACATTGGATTTGTAAGGCTAATCTGTTGGATAGTCTTGTTAATCTTCTCGATGAATGAACTATTTTATCAATATATAGTAATCGTCTTAGTCTTTTGTAACAGCTTTTGAATTAAAGTCTGTTTTGTCTGATACTGGTATAACCATCCCAGCTCTCTTCTGGCTATTATTTGCATGGAAATTTTTTTTCCCATCCTTTCACTTTCAGCCAACTCATGTCTCTGAATCTAAGGTGAATCTCTTATAGCTAGTACATAGTTTCTGTCTGGAGAATTTAATCTAAATCATTTATATTTAAGGTAACTATTGATAATGCACAACTTTCTTCTGCTATTTTGCTATTTGATGTAGTACATCTTAACCTTTTTTGTTGTTCAATTTTTCCCTAACTGGCTACTTTTGTATTTAGTTATCTTTTGTGGTGAACCATCTAGACTTCCTTATTTCCTTCTGGGTATATTTTGCAGATATTTTCTTTGTGGTTACCATGGGGTTTGACTTTTTATTTTTTAACATTTTTTATTGTGAAATAAACATATATATAAAAAAGCAATAAATTTCAAAGTACATCTTAACAAGTAGTAACAGAACAGATTTCAAAGTTTGGTATGAGTTGCAGTTCCACAATTTCAAGTGTTTCCTTCTAGCTGCTCCAAGACACTGGAGACTAAAAAAGAAATATCAATATAATGATTCAGTAGTCATATTCTTTGTTAAATCCTACCTTCTCCTAATCTTTAGGGATATTTGGGTTATGCCCATCCTAACTTTTTCATGTTGAAAAGGGGTGTCGACAATATGGAATGGGGGATGGAATTGGTTGATGTTTTTGGAGATACTGGCACCTCTGGGTTTCAGGACTTCTCTGGTATAGGAACCATCTGAAGATTTTAGGTTTCTGGAAAGTAAACTCAGTGTGTGCAACTTTTGTAGGATCTCAGAGCGCTGAGATCCTGCATCAATAGGGTTAATAGAAATGATGTTGGCTGGGGTTTGGCAAACTGGGGCAATTAGAAATATCTAGCTAAATAGTATTGGAAAAGTCCCTTGAGGGTATTGAACTATTAAACTTTCCCACCTGGGAAAACTGTGATACTCTCTCAAGCACTATGGATTCCCAAATTCATCCAGCTCTGAGTCTTAGGTGTCACACAGGTACATAAGGTTTAAATTTAACATCCTAAATAAATGACAGTCTTATTTTACTTGATACCAGCTTAACTTCAATAAAACATACAAGCTATGATCCAATACCTCTTTGTCCCTTCTTGTTGTTGTCAATGTTCTTGTCAATGAATTTGTCTTTTTATATTGCGGGCCCCAAACCATATTTGGGATGAATTTGGGAATCCATAGTGCTTGAGATTCCCATTAAAGAATAAGAAGCTTTCCTAAGAATAGCCTCCAGAACAGCCTCTCAGCTTCATATAAACTGTCTTAGCCACTGATATCTTGTTTTGTTACATTTCTTTTCCTTCTATTGGTCAGGAAGCCATAAATAAAACAGTGCCAAGGCCAGGCTCATCCCTGGCAGTCATGTCCCACACTGCCAGGAGAGACTCACATCCCTGGACATCATGTCCCATGTCGTGGGGGAGGGTAATGATCTCACTTGCAGAGGTGGGCTTAAATTGAGTAACAACAGAGGGTCTCTGGAAGTTACCCTTAGGCATAATCATAAGTAGGCTTAGCTTCTCTGCTACAGAAATAAGTTTCATAAAAGCAAGCCTCAAGATGAGGGGCTTGGCCTATTAATTTGGGAATCCGTAGTGCTTGAGAGAGTATCACAGTTTTCCCAGGTGGGAAAGTTTAATAGTTCAATATTTTTTCTTTAGTCCCTCAAAGGACTTTTCTAATACTATTTAATTGTCTATCCAACATACTCTGGGATGTATCTAGATATTATATTAAGCTATACAGAATTACAAGACCTCTTTCCCATTCTAGGCTCCATGTATTTGGGGTGTTTAAATGAGCTATCCACACAGGTTGAGTTAGATTGTGTGCTACAGAAAATTTAGGCTTTGGACAAAATAGAGCTCTCTTCCTTTGATGTCATGCAATAGGTGAAGTTCTAAAATATAGATACTGTCATCCTTACCCCTGTATTCTGATTTACCTTAGTCCCAACCAGATCGCCTTTGCTTTTATCTCTAATTGAAGCTGGATCTATTTTTCGGTTTCTTTAACTGTTGTTGATGTAGCAATACTGATTTTCAGGGCTGCGGAACTCCAACTCTGAGTCTTAGGTGTCACACAGGTACATAAGGTTTAAATTTAACATCCTAAATAAATGACAGTCTTATTTTACTTGATACCAACTTAACTTCAATAAAACATACAAGCTATGATCCAATACCTCTTTGTCCCTTCACCTTTATGTTGTTCTTGTCAATGAATTTGTCTTTTTATATTGCGGGCCCCAAACCATAGATTTATAATTATTTTCATGCATTTGCATTTTATAGCTTTTATTTGTAAGAAATAAGTGGATTTAGAAACCAAAAATACAATAGTACTAGCGTTTATAATTACCTGTGTAGTTACCTTTATTGGAAATCTTAATTTTTTATGCAACTTTGATCTACTCTCTAGTTTACTTTCCTTTTAATGTGAAGAATTCCCTTTTGCATTGTTTATAGAGCAGATGTATCAGTGAGGAACTCCCTCAGTTTTTGTTTTTTTTGGAAATGTCTTAATCTCTATCTCAGTTTTCTATTTTTTCATGGACAGGCACTGAGAATTGAATCCTGGTCTCCGGCATGGCAGGTGAGAACTCTGCCACTGTGCCACCATTGCATGCCCAATCTCTATCTTATTTTTGAAAAGCAGTTTTGCTGGATATAATTCTTGCCTGGCAATTGTTTTCTTTCAGCATTATTAACTATGTCATCCCACTGCCTTCTTATCTTCGTGGTTTCTAATGAGAAATTAGCACTTACTGAGGATCTCTTATATGACACATTGCTTCTTTCTTGTGGCTTTTAGGATTCACTTTTTACCTTTGTCATTCAGCAGTTTGATTATGATGTGTCTGGATACTGACCTCTTGGCATTCATCCTGTTTGGAGTTCATTGTGCTTCTTGGTTGTGTTTACTCATGTCTTTCATTATGTTTGGGAAGTTTTAGCCTTTACTTCTTTAAACATTCTTTCTGCCCCTTCTTCTCTTTCTTCTTCTGGTACTCCAATAATGCACATATTGGTACACATGGTAGTGTTCAATAGATCTCTTAGGTTTATTCACTTTATTCTTTTTTCTTTCTGCTCCTCAGACTGAATAATTTTAATGGCCTTGTCTTCAAGTTGTAATGTTTTGTTGCACACTGGACGTTTTAATATTTTAATGTGTTAACTCTGGAATTTATTCCCTGGGGTGTCTGTTCCTTCAGTTTGTATCCAGATAGTGTTTTGAATGCCAAGAACTAACAAAAACAAACAAACCAAAAATATGTTTCACAGTCTTTGTAGATTGTCTTTGTGTTGGCTGTTATTTTCCTTCAGTGCTTAGGCATGCTAAGAAAAGCCTGAGGCAAAGGTCCTCTCTGATCTTTTCTGAGCATGTGTCTTGTTCTGGTCATGTGCTTGTGGCCTTAGGAATTCTTCCATTTACATGGATCCAAACGCCTCTCATCTCCTTATGAAATAGTCTTTCTATCCCAACCTGGGTGCTTAATTGCATGTCTTAATGCGGTACTCCTTTGTCCCAGCCTGCTGTTATTTCGTTGTTTGTTACACTGATTTAACTGCTCACAAGCAGAGCATGCAAGTTTTGGGATGCCAAGCCAGAAGCAAGTGTCCCATTTCAGTCCTTCAAGCTGCCACCTTGATGGTTAGGTCCCTGTGTCAGCTTGGCCAGGTGATGGTGCCCAGTTGTCTGTCAAGCAAGCACTGGCCTATTTGTTGCTGTGAGGACATTTCATGGACTTAAATCATAAGCATATTGGGAATGACTGTATGCCCTCTGTTATGTGAATAGGAGTTATTCTACTCCCTCAGGAACATGGACTGGGGGCTAGCACTGAGCACTCAGACTGTCTCTGCGCTGAGCTGGGTAGGGAGGGAAAGGCACCACAGAATTTTCCTATAGTTTTTAAGTTGCCTTTTTCTTCATTTAGCACTTTCCTGGTTACTGCAACCTTTGAACTGTTTTCTGGAACTCTGAGAAAGATGGCTCTACTAGTTTTTTCTAGTTGTTAAAAGATTCTATGTGGAAAAGGAACCCTGGAGTACCTTATTCTACCATCTAGTGACATCCCAGTCAACAGGGTCATTCTTGGTTGGAATTGCTCATGTGATTGCAGTCAAATGTCAGCTAGGGTTGTAGTCATGTGAAGGTTCCATGGGGCTGGATGACCAATGTTGTTCACTTACATGACTGGCAGTTGTTGCTGGCAGTTGTATGGGAGCTCGGCTGGAGTGCTTATATGTGGTCTCGCAGCATGTTGGCTAGGTTCTGAGAGGGAATGTCCCAAGAGCAAGCATTCTAAGAGGCCCAGCCAGAATGTGCAGAGCTTCTTAAGACTAGTCTTGGAGGTCCAGGAACATCACTTCCATTGGTCATCCACTTCTATTGGTAAAGTCCAGATTAAGGGGAAGGGAAATGAATTAGACTCTGCCTCTTGCCATGTGTGCTGGTTTGATGCTATTATGTACCCCTGAAAAGCCATATCCCTTAATTCTCATTCAGTATTGCTGGGAGGGATCTTTTTTACTGTTCCCACCCAATTATGGGTGGAAACTTTTGATTAGATGGTTTCCATGGAGATGTGAGTCCAACCATTCAAGGTGGGGTTGCTTACTGGGGCCTTTTGAGAGGGAAACATTTTGGAAAAAGCCTTACAGTCACCAGAATTGACAGAGCCACCAAAATGACAGAGCCAACAGAATGGACAGAGCCCCAGGGAAGCCATTGTAGAAGCCTGGAAAGAAAGATAGCTAATGTCACCATGTCCTTTTCCAGCTGAGAGAGAAACCCTGAATGTCACTGGCCTCCTTGAACCAAGGTATCTTTCCTTGGATGCCTTAGTTTGGACATTTTCATGGCCTTAGAACTGCAAACTTACAACTTAATAAATTCCCCTTTTTAAATGCCGTTCCAGTTCTGGCTTGTGTTCTGGCAGCTTACAAACTAAAACGGAGTCACCCCATTAGGCAAAAAAACATGGCCAGTTAAGGTGCTTGCTGAGTGTAAAGGGTACATGGAATGGATAGTGGAAGAAGGTAGTGATAAATATGAACTACAGCCACGTGATCAGCTATGGAAATGAGGACTGTAATGGTATGAATATTTCTTCCTTGCTTTGTAATTAGTATCTATGTATTCATAATTCATAATGGCTCAATATTAAAGCCAATATCTTTGTTTTCCTTTCTATTTTATCCCCTTTATCATATGACAGGAGTTTTTGTGTTCATGTTATAGTATTTAAGTTGTAGGATATCAAATTTAAGAGTGAATATTACCCAAGGGCTTGCATCCTATTCTGGAGAGATTTAACACATTTCTGAGTGTACATTGGACAGTCGAGTATTGATAGGCAAGGAAAAACTATGTCTGTTCTTGTTTTCTATTTAGAAATTGAGTATGGTTTAAGGTGATATGTATAGCTGACAAATTGACAAGGAGTATGCTTTGATGGTCAGGTCCCTGTGTCAGCTTGGCCAGGTGATGGTGCCCAGTTGTCTGTCAAGCAAGCACTGGCCTATTTGTTGCTGTGAGGACATTTCATGGACTTAAATCATGAGTACATTCGTCGCATCCATGGCTGATTACATCTGTAGTCAGCTAAGGGGAGTGCCCTCTACGATGAGTGACACTTAATCTAATCACCTGGAAGCTTTTAAGAAGAATTCAGAAGAGGCAATCTCTCTTTCCATTACAGCCAACCAGCCTCTCCTGGGAGTTCATTGAGGACCTTCCTTGGAGCTGCCAGCTTGCAGCCTGCCTACAGATTATGGACTCTTACATCCCCTCAGTTGCATGAGACACTTCTATAAATCTCATATATACCTATATTCTGTTGGTAATGTTTTTCTAGAGAACCCTGACTTGTACACCATGGAAGTGGGCTGCAGACACAAGGAGTAAGGAATTGATGGTGGCATTTTTGGAGGCAAGCTATTACAGACTAACATATAGACCAGAGCTGACTTTATGGTCATGTGACCTGTGCAGTGGCACAGGATTCCACACTTAGAAGGATCTAGCCCTTGGCTTAATGTTCTGTTTTCATCATGCTGGAATTTTTAATAATTTTTGAACAAGGAGACTTGCATTTTCATTTTGCACTGGACCCAACAAATTATGCAGCTGGTTTTGCATTGGACTGAGTATGAAAGTGCCTCTTGGATTTGTGTCTGTGGAGACCTTACAAACCAGCTGAGAGCATGAGGCTTACATCAAACACTGACAGTGTCTGAGCAGAAGTTAGGCAGTGAGTGCAGAAGGAGGGCTGAGATAGGGTGGGGGTAGATCCTCCCATATTACATACTCTCTGGCTCAAATTCAGGCTCTCAGCTCATGTGGGTAAAGCCTTCCTTCTTTGGGGCCAGAAAAGCTTCCAGGAATCTTAGAAATGTCCTTTTCCTCTCCCCACCCTATCTCCTCCCTTATTCTCATTCCAGGACCCTTGATCTGTAGGCCTTGAAGGGATGGGTTTCCCATATCAGGACTGGTTCCTGGGGTGGGTGTGGTGGGTGGAGGGGGGCCTCAGAGGGCCTGGGAAGGCTGATCAGGGAAGTAAAGTGGCACATGCCCCTGCTACCCAGCTCAGGCTGAAGATCTCAGGCGAGTGACTTAAAGAGGGTGAAAGAAGCTGGGCCAAATGTGATCTAGGTCTGATGGGGTGGGAGGTACAGGGTGGGGTTGGGAGGAAAAGGCTCCTCTAAGAAGCAAGCTGAGAGTTCTGGTACTCTGGACAATGCCTCCTTCCTAGCCCCCAGCCAGAAATCTCACCATTCCCCCAGACATAAGGCATGCCTTTTTCAGAGTAAGAAATAGCTCAAAAGACCATCCCTTAACTAGGGCACAGTCACAGATATCCCCTGAAGGAGGGCACTACTTGTTTACAGACAAAGTCCTGTTTCCTTCAGGTATCATATTGCTCGAGGAACATACAAAATAGCTTGGTTGTGCAGGTTAACAGTGCACACTTCAACATCGGAGGCTGCTGACCCATTTTCATATTTATAAGGCTGAGAGGGTTAAGGAGGATGCTGCTTCCGGAAGAGCTGGTTTTAGTCTCTCTTTGCAATGGGCTGAGCCAAGGCCCAGCGAGTTATCATTCTTGTCTGGTGCTAGTCAATTTCCTGTTTGCTCTCAGATTGGTTCTAGGCTGCTTTGCAGGGACTGCATTTCCCAGGCTTTTTGGCTTCTAGATAAATTCAGCCAATGGGGGACACTGACAGATGATTAGAAGGTATGAGGGGAGGGAAAGTCAGAGAACTCTCTTCTCTCTGCTTCCTATGGTAGAGGCTGGGTTTCTTCCATGGTCCAGCTCACATCAGACAGTCCCCCTCTCTGTGGCTGTAATTCCCACTGGACAGCCCTGGCTTTCTGAGTCTCATAACCCCACTTCCTCTCTTTCTTTTCTTACTCCAGCCTTAGGGCAGAACTAGCTTCCTGCTTTTGCTGATCTCTGGATTGGCTCATCATTCTCTGTGGCTTCTTAGCTTTTCCATCAGTTGTACAATCAATCAGTTATCACTATTAAATTCCCTCTCTTGGAAAGTTGTAGACAATTTAGTTGGTCATTCTGTCCTCCATGTGTTCAGGAAACCCTAGAAGGCTGGGAAGTCCCCATGATTCTGGTGTCTCCATCACCAGAGGCATCTTCATGGATACCGTGGAGCTCAGCTGTAGGTGGATCCATAGGTTTGCACACCAGTAAGCATATTCCAAAGCTGAGAGCAAACTGAGAAGGCAGCCTGGTCTGCTCCCACTAAGTCCTGGTCACTTAGACCCCCAGACAAGGGAGGAAGAAGAGGCCCAGTCAGAGCCCGCGGGGACACAGAACAGCAGATGTGCCCAGATGCTGGAAGGGGTTTGCTCTGGTGACTACTTTCCTGCCCTTATGAGTTACCCTGATGTGGTTTTATTCTCACTGCATGTACACCTTGGAGGTTTGGAGTTTTGGAGTTTTGGAGTTTTGGAGGCCAGTGATTAAGAGCCTGTGCATGGTTTGAGAAACAGTATGGATATGTATCTGTGTCTGTGTGTGTGTGTGTCTGTATGTGTGTGTGTGACGCTCAGTGACAAATGTAGTTGCGGGTGTGTGGTTCAGTGTCCTATGCAGATGAATATGCATTAGGGTTTCACATCTGTGAGGATGCAGGTCTGGCATAATGAGCCTTGAACCCTGCTCCAAAGGTCACTTACGGTTTCCAAGATAAGGCCTTTTGGGGTCACTGGCAAGACATGGGACCAGAACAGAGTTTTGGGGGGAGTTGTTAGCTGGGCCTAAGAAAGGGACATGTGGGTGATGAGTCCAAAACAGAAGCTGTGGGATCCTCATCCTCCTTCCCTAACTGGGGGCCCAGGTTCACCTGAGCCGAGTTCACCACGGCAGACCCCTCCTTCCATTTGGGTACAGAGCAGAGGGCTAGTGACACATAAGTTGCCAGATGTTTGGGGATTTATTTAGGCCTGATAGACTGGGTCTTTCTTTTTTTTTGAAAAGTTGATTCTACCTATTTTGGTTCTTCCTTATCAGCAAGTATGATCCAGGGGATAGAAAACACATAAAAGGGCAAGAATCAGGAAAATTGGAGTGGTAACTGGAGAAAACTCCAGGTGTGTGTGTATTTGTGTGTGGAAGAGAGAGAGAGAGAGAGAGAGAGAGAGAGAGAGAGAGAGAGAGAGAGAGAGAGAGAGAAGTTAACCCTACAATGACCTGAAGCTTCCCTTTCCTTCACCCCTCCTTTTTGTGGGGACAGTATTATCTCACACCAGCCTTCATTGCCCTGGTGATTGGCCTGGCCTGGGCCCAGGGTTGGAGTAGGGTTGGACCCCATGAGGACCTGTCACACTCCCAGCCCATGCAGTCCTCTCTCCCTGCGGGCTGGTGACATGATCTGCCATGTGACTGCTACCTTGTGTCCTGTGCCTGCAGCCTTGACTTGATAGCTTGTCTAGTCCTTCTAGGCTTGAGGCCCTGCTTCACTCTCACTGGCCTCCCCCCATCAGATGTAGCCCAGAGTTGGGTTCTGGAATCTGCCAACAGGCTTTTCTGATCCTGTCTGCCTGCTTGGATTCTGGGACACCCCTCCAGAATTGCCCATTGCTGTGATCCACCTGCTGGTAGGAACACCTCGTTCTCAAATGCTAGCTGATGTGCTGCTCCTCTCCCCAGGGCCAACTGTTGCTGGGCTGCCACCTGTTATCTGTCTCTACACGCTTGCATGCTGCACTCTGCCTGTCACCCTGGATAGCTGCCCAGCAGCTGCAGCTGAGGCCGTCCTGCCAGCACCTTTTCCAGCCCAATGGGTGGTCCCATCAGTTTCCAGCCCTCTCATCCTGCCTCATCTGCTGCACTTACTGAGCCACATCTGGCTGAATACAGAACTGGGGCAGCCAGGAAGGACCCACAATACACTGGTCTCTGGACTGAGATAGTCACACCCCCTCAGGACCTCTTAGAGAAGGCCAGATCTCAAATCCAATAATAAAATATAATAATGGTGGTTATTATAGTAGCTAATATTTATTGAGGACTTATGATAGGACAGGCTTAGTGCTTTAACAACATTATTTTCCTTATGCCTCAGAACTACTCTAGGAAGTTAAGTACTATTATTTATATCCCCTTTTCACAGTTGAAGAAACCTAGGCTTAGTGGTATAAATGTATCTGCTTAAGGTCCTACAATGAGTAATTTATGGAATTAGGGATCAGAATCAGGGTGCTTGCTTTCAGAATTTGAGCTCATAACCACTAGATGAAAGTGCCTCCTTGGTACACCAATGCACGGGGATAGCGTTGAGGTTAAGGCTGTGCTCTCAGGCAAGCCTTTGTAAACTCCTGTTTCCTCAAGAGAAAGAATACTGGAATAACCTCACTCCTGGAGTGGGCCTCCTGAGCTCCCAGGAGCCCAATCTTCCCCGTGTTTCCCAGACCCTTCTCCCCTTGTGTGCCTTCCCTTGGGCTCAATGTTTTCAGGGGGGTCATCATATTCCCTGTAAACAAAGCTGATATAGGAACTGTGGGTGTGCAGAAAAATCATTAATTGATGGATCTTAAATGGATCAGAGTGGGGAAGCAGGAAAGGAAATGGTGCCCTGGGGATGGCAAGAGTCTGTGAAGGAAGAGATGGAGGAGCTTCCTAAAGAAGGTGGTGGTAAAGATCACCTTGGCTTTAGTCCTGCCCCAGAGTAGCTCTGAGGAAAGGGAAAGAAAGGATGAGCGCTGGATTGGGGGTACTCCAAATTCAAACTGAATAATTATATACTGGATGGGACTACCCACTGGGCTGGAGAAGGTGCTGATAGGATGGCCTCAGCTGCAGGTGCTGGTTGGTGAAAGGGATGGAGATGGTAAAAAATGGTGGTTTGGAGGTGGGTGAATACAAGAATGACTATAACTCTGGTCTCAAGTTGAGCCAGTGCTTTGTGATTTCTGCCTCCCATTTATTCTTGGGAAAACAAGTTCTGAAGAAAGAGCGGAGGTCTCTCCTGCTCCTACTAGCTCTCAGTCATTGCTGAGTTTGAGATAGATGGCTCAGGAATGGGAGGGGTATATTTCCTGGGAATTCTAAGAGGAAACAGCAGGTGGGCTGCAGCCAGGCTAGTCATAATGACCACGTGTGGCTCTGCCCTTGGGTCTGTCTCCTCTGCAAAGTTCCTCCAGCTTGTCTAGGCTGCTGCTGACCCCTTGCTTCTCCCAAATCCATTTCTGTTTGGGGTATGAGTTGGTTCTGAACTGATGCTTTTAGGTTCTGTTTCTTGAGCACTAGGAAACAAAAATAGGAAAAGAGAAGTTAATTTTAGCCTCTAGATTATTAATTAGAGTCTAAGAGGGCAGAAGAGAGGAAGAGGGCCATTGGAGAGAAGGACGATGGACTGAACAGGTGGATAAATGGACAAATGAGTAGGTTATCTCTCCTTGTCCAGCAGCTGAGATACTGGTGGCACAAGGTGATGCGCAATTAGCAACTTTTCTTCAGAGGATACGGATTGTAGGTCTGCCACGTCTTTAGACCCTGGTGGGAAGATATGGTATTTGCAGTGGGCTCCACCACTAGCCCCAGTTCCCTTTAGTAAATCTTACTGGATTCTGCAGGCTATGATGGGATCAGGGATAGGGTTGTAACTGCAAAATGGGTGAGGCTTTGTGGGGTTCTGAGGCTAGTTTTGGGGTCCTTCATGGCCATAACTGCCCAAAGTTCATTTTCAGATAGTCTAAATAATTCAAAGTGGGGAATTCTGTCCTTTGTTCTAGTCAAGGAGGGAGCTGTTTCAAAGGGGAGCAAAGGTGAGACGGCAGCTCTGTGGTGAGTGTTCCTCTGCAAGGGCGCCTCTGAAGCTGGTGGAGTCCAGGCGTGACCTCAGAGTTACACACGTGCTCCCCACATGGTGGACCATGTGTGCTGCCCTGGCTCTGCGAGGGCCTCCAAGCTTGGAATAGTCTGGATCTGCTGACTTGGCAAAACTGATCTCGAGAGGCTTGGGGGCTGGGCTGCATCTGGAGGGGAGGGGAAAGGAGCCCCCAGTGACTGGGCTATGGAAGGGCTTTGCCAAACCCTGCAGCCCTGAGCTCTCCCTTCCTTTCCCCCAAACCACAAGAGCAGTGTAATTCTCTTCATGTTAAAAATAAACATCTGGCAGCATCTGCAATGCCCAAAATAAACCAAGATCTAATAGACGTTTGTAACCACAAAAGGTCCTGGATGGGGAAGGGTAGGCGGTTGGCTACATAGAAGCCAAAACTGGCTAATTGGGGAGCCTCAACTCATTTGTTTATTGATCTATGATAAATTAGTTGATCAACGCACAAGTTCCTTGAAGCTTCTGCTCCTGCAGTTTGCCATGGCCGCAGGTTAGCATGATTGACTTGTGGGGTCAGATGGTCGTGGTGTACCAGGGACTGGGAAGGGTGGTCAGTCCTGGGGAGTCAGCTGTGCCTTGCTAGAAGTCCAGAGTCAGGCAGTCAAGGATCTGAGAACACCGGGAAAATCTGTGTGGCAAAGCCAGTGAGGTCACTGCAGGGGAAAGGGTCATTTTCTAGAAGAGGAGTTTGCCTGGGTCTCTTCTTGGGGGACGCCTACACGGAAGCAGGTAGGACCCCTCACTGGCCATGGTGTCAAAGGTCCTCCTAGGGGTGAGAAGGAGCGGGAGATGGAGAGCTGAGATGGAGCAGAAGAGGTGGCCCCATAATGACATCAGTCCTCGGAAGCCCGTAAGCAGAGTCAGGCAGGACAGTGGTGTGGGAATAAATAGCGATAAGCCCGTTGACTGTTTCGGTCCGATTGACAACAAACTGGAAACAGAGCCTGGGACTGGCTGGCACCATCTGACAACTGTGAAGGAGCTCAAGTATGAAATTGGGCATATTTGAACAGCATCAAATCCATTCCTCACAGCAACACTAAATGCAAGCGACAGACGGAGAGACGAAGGGATATAAAAAGTGTTGCCAGCTTTCGCGTTCTGGCAAGAGCAAAGCTTCTAACTAGGAACAAATTCACAAGCCTTCATAATGCTGAGGACTAATATCCTTCATCACCCTCATCAAACAGTCGGAAGTGGCGTAGGACGCACTGACAACAAGTGAACAGAAAAACGGGGGAGGTTTGGGTTGCCTGAGTACTCGGAAGCCAGGCATTTGGCTGTAACGCTGGAGATGGGTTTTACACTAGAGGTCACAAACTGGCCGCCAGCTGGCTGAATCCAGCTTGAAGACATGGTCCATTTGGCCCACAAATGTTTTTTATTTTATTTTCTTTTTGTATTTGAATGAGTGGCCAAGATGTACAAATCAGGAGAGAGTTTACAAAAAATTCCGAGTCCCTTGAAAAATCAGAAGACCTGCATTCTCCAGTGATACCGATATGCTCAGACCTAAATTCTCCAGACTGCTCCAGGCACCCCCGCCCCCCATCATCTCTCCCCTCTACCCCCACACTACTGTTCCCGCTGGTTCCTGTAGTCATTTGTGATTTCAATGCCATCAAATGCTTTTTATGGATTAGGGAGTTGGTGGGGCTGACTTTCCAAAAGTCCCATTTAAATAAAGATTATACAACACAATGGGAGAGAACTTTGGGTTTCTTAGGTAAAAAGGTTTAGCTACTCCTTTAATCCATGGAAACAATTATCTACTTAAAATCACTTTTTTGTTAATAAAGCAGCATTACAACATTTAGGAAACATTTAGAGAATAAAGAAAAATACCAGTTAGTCTGTCATCCTTGCACACTTATTCCTTTTTTGTGTATTTTCTTCCAGTCTTTCTTCGCATACATTTTTACATAGTTGCATACATGAATTTGCATCTTGCCTTTTTCATTTAACACTATATTTTACACATTTTTCATATTGCTATATAATCTTCATTTTTTGCTTATGCTAAATAAAGTTGCAAAGAGCATCTATGTGCCTATGAATTCATATTTTGAATTATTTACTCAGAATATATTTTCAGAAGCAGCATTAATATACTATAAAATGGCTTGAACACTAAAGAGATAACCTGTAAATTCCTAATCTGAAAGTACCCTGCATAAATCCTTTCATCTCATCAAATTGTTGGAGAGCCTGTAGGAAAAAAAAAAAAGTCATTTCAGCATATGTGATAGGATTGTATCACATAAAAAATTAAAAACATTTTCAGCGTGTGAAATCCATTCTGGAAATAGCACTATCTTGAGACCCAAGTCAAATAGTACTAAATGTGCTACGCAGAGGTCTATGTTTAAAGAAGAAACTCATTTACTCTTAATAATTGCAAAATGCTGCATAGCTCAACGATGGAGTCGGAAAACTCCACATAGCATCAAAGCCTGGCTCAAAAAGATACAGGAAGCCAGGATACAAGACAAACTGTCTTTCCCAATTAAAGCATTGTTGAGCCCTAAGTATAATAGTCATTTCTTTGAACACTTTTTTTTATCCACAGGGGAAAACAGATGACACAAAACAAGACCAGAGCATTTCAAGGTCATCTATATCCTTTAAACAACCTAAAGAGTGGTATAAACAAGGTGATAGGACATGAAATGCAATACAGATAACTTCACTTTTATTGTCTGTACAATTTTAGATGGTTAACAATGGCTTAAATCTCTAAGCAATGGACAGCAAAGCATACTGTATATTTTTCATTTATTTCCTCCCTCAACAAAAAGATTGATATCATGGAAGGGTAGGACAAAAGGAGAGCATTTCCTTGAGCTCCACCTCTGAGCTGAAGAACTGGGGGGCACCACAGGAGCCTCGGGGAGAGGGCTCACGAGTTTTGTCTCCAAGCCAGGCAAGTCAGCTGAACCTCTGAAGGCAGGATTATGGAGCACTTGAACAAGCCCGATGGCCTGTGGAAAGGCAGCTTGCCTTTGGTAAGGAGAAATCACGCCTCCCTAATCTACTAGAACTCTTTGAAGGGCCAAAGAAGTGTATGGATAAGGGGGAAACAGTAGACACAATCTATTTACACTTTTAAGAAGCCTCTGACAGGCCCCACACCAAAGCCTGTTGAAGAAGTTGAGTCTCCATGGGAATGGAGGGAATGTTTGGTGACAAATAGGGAACTGGCTTAGAGATAAGAAATAAGAGTGAGGATAAATAAGCATTTCTCTGGATGGAAAAGTGTTACCAGTGGGGCTCCTGGTGGAGTGTTGATGCTCCTGGGGGGTCCAGGTTAACCATCCCTTAATGATTTGAGAGGTGACCCCCTTAGCCCTGAGATTGTGTTCATAAATCTCATTCCCTTATAGTCACATCTCATAGAGTGTCTTGTTAAATTTGCCTGTCTTTGTGACATCTTCAGTGGTGTGGTGCACTCCCAGAAGGAAGGGGCAGGTCTGATATTTCTGTGTTAATTACAGTGACTAGCACCCAAGAAATATTTTGTGGCTTGATTAGTTAAGAGATGAGTGAGTGGACATTACATTCTCCTGGCTTGCAATTGCCTCTAAGGTCTCTGTGTAGGGAGATCCCCATAGAGAGCTGAAAGCTGCAGGTAGCTGCAGGGGGCTTATGAGTGGCTGAAGTTGTTCAATACGGGCAAGGGGAGGTTGAATGAATCACTTAAGGAGAGACAATTTGAATTACGCTTTGGAGGGCTACAAACCATTGTAATATTGAAGCTTTTCCATCCAAGAACCAAGTTTCGTCCCCTCGGGAATGATACCGCCCTTTGAAAACACACGCTGCAAGTGACCTTGGGAAGGTTTGGGCCTTCTGTTGGTTCCAAACAGAACAATAAATAGCTGAATATCTAAGAATGAATCTGGGAGACAAAAAAGTCTCCTTTTCTCCTCCCCTCAAAGCAAAGAAAGACTCATACTCCAAGTGGGGAGGCAAGCTGGATGTATAGTTTGCCCCTCCTGCTCTGCTCTCTACCCTTCTTCAGCCTGCTCTTTTCTTAGAAGGCTGGCCAGTATAGACCTCACATCCAGTTCCCTTGCCCCCTGGCTTT
>PVIY010042837.1:0-20706 GCA_004026745.1 Myrmecophaga tridactyla | reverse complement strand
ATGGTTCCTGTACAACAACCCAAATATGGATTGTCTTTACTCACTACAAATCAGACATTTGGTCTTACTGCTTATCAGCTGCTGGAAAAACTTGGTCCCTCTTTTAGAAAGGCATTGGGACCTGAGCAATAACTCTTTTTTCATTCTATTTTTTCAAACTACCTTTTGTTGTTGTTGTTTCGGTTTTAGACTGGAGAATATAAGGTCCAGAAAAACAAGCTAATTTCTTCAAGTCATTGAAGGGTTTCATGTGAAACCATGGCTTGATTTACTCTGTATTACTGCTGGGACCATGACCAAAGAGTGACAACAAAATATAGAGAGATTCTAGATTAAACAACCAGACAGACAGGCAACACACACACAAACACTTCTCACTAAAGCATCTGTGTAGGTGAAGGCTAGCTGTTTAAAGGTCCTTACAGTAGAGCTGAAATCTAACGGGGGGATAGGGATATCTTCCCCCACTGAGCTACTGCTGATCATCTAGAACAGCGGTAACACCACATTCCATAAATCTCCATGGATATCATGAAATTGTGAGCCAAACATCTATCCTTACATCAGAGGCCTTCATCCCAAGACTTCTTACAAAAGCTATCATGCCCTGACCTAAATTTTGCCTTTTTCTTGGGATGTGCAGATCTTTATCATCTTATCCAGGGACTTAAAAGCTGTGATCTTCACCTGAAAACACTGGGCTTCTTCTACCTTAAGTAAGGATGAGTTTCTGCCCTCACTTTCCATTCTCTATCTCTGCTGTCAGCCTAGTTATTGATTCTTCTTCTTAAGGGTATTTCTTTGATGTTCTGTACCATTATTTGAAGAAACTTAGTATTACTTTCATATTGGAACTTACTATGTAAATGTATACTTTACATATAAACCAAAATGTCAGCCTAATATCCACTAGTTTAGTTAATTATAGGTTATTTAAAGACATCTATTTACATCTAAAAAAAAAAGTTTAGAGAAAAATAGCATTCTGTCCTCTATTCCTATCCTTTTCCAGGGTCCCTTTCATTTTCTTCTCAACCTGCAAGCATGGATCCTGCTATTGATTCATCTTTCCCCCTAAAGTCATACTTGTCTGGTAGAATTATTGAGAAGAATGATTGTCTCTAGGGATGTGTTATCCTTCTGAAAATCAGTAGGATTTTTTTTTTCCTACCTCCAACCTGAAAAAATCTTCAGGTTTTTTGCATGCATTCATCAACCAAGCTTGAGTGCTACTCATTAATTTTTGTTCAGAAAGTTATCTCTATCAGTTTGTCAGTGAGTATGGTGGTTTTAGCTTCATGTTCTCCAAATATGAAGAGAGGCTACCAATAGTTTGGTTTCCTTATCTTTACTGTATCTTTCTACTGTAATTTTAATAAGATGTTGACGTGAGTGCAAATTATCAGAAAATTAGAAAGCAAAAAATATGAGGTATATATTATTTGAAACTATATTCTTCTATTTCAATGACACTGTAAACCATCCCTATAATAATAACCACAATGTATAAAGGGAAGATTCCACTTTATAAGTAGAATGCAAGAGAATGCAAGCAGATGCCTGTGCAAGACAGTAAGAGGAAGTAGAATTCTTAATCTTCATCCTGATGGAAAATGTGAATAGGAGGAGAAATAGAGGGAAATGAATTGATATGACATTTGTATCTTTGCTGTACCTCTCCAGGGCTCAAGAGATGTGGAGTTGATGTTACATAGGTTGAGAGAGAGGCTTAAAATAGAAGTGTTTTTAGGCCCATCTCCTTGTTTAGAACCACTGGAAATTGGGAAGTAATGAGGTTTGTCTCTGCACTAATATGACTGATGTGTGACAGCTCAGTAGCAGCAAAGGGAAGCCAAAGTTGAACTCTCTGGCTTTCCACAACCAGTATGTAGCCTACAGAAGATTGAAAAGCTTGCACAGTGAGAGGAATCAGGAGAACTCCAAGAGCTGGTCAACTAAAGCTGCCAGATGTCAACATAAAGAACTTCCCACAATGCATGGATTGACAAAGGTGGGATGTTGGGAGGGGCTTAAAAGGGCCAAATGGATATCTACCATACCTCAGTCATGTGAAAAGTTTCACATCAAGACAAACAACTATGCAACAGAGATCAGTGAGCATGTAGTGAGCATTTTGTGTTCAGAATTCCACCATGAAGTTATATAAACCTCTTATAAATCCAGACTATCTCAGAGACAAAAGCTAAGGAAAAGAAAGAAAGAACAACTAAAAAATGCTGAACATTTAAAAGAAACATAACAAGAAATCCAAAGAGAGGGTTTTAATCCTGAGGAGAAATTAACAAGCTTAAGGTTAAAGTTCCAACTCCATATATTCCAGCACACAGTGAGATGATGAGCGTGTAACAAAAGAAAACACTTCAAGTAGTTTTATGAGCATAATATATAGCAGTGTGAATACATTTGCAATTCTGGTACCAAAGCATAGTCTTGAGAGAATTCATGATCTTAATTTGTATCCTAAACTGTTTACATCATTTATGGTGTATATTCAATATTTCCCTCCTTTCCAAGTCATATTGTTAAGAACACAATTTTGGGGCTGCAAAATATTGCTGATTCCAGTCCCCCGGTGTTTAAATGTGACTGGGCTTTGAACCACAGCTTGATTTGTCTCAGAACACGTCTGCCTGCTAGCCTGGGGGAAGATTAATAGCTTCCATGGTTTTTCCTTTACAAGTCCTTACATGGCCTCCAGGCCTCTATGTCCTGGTCTTTTTATAAGATAAGCAAAAGAAGACATTTTACTCTACCTTTCAACCCCTTGGTTCCCATACACAGTGAAGTGAATTAGAAGGAATGTAGGAGGAAGAAGAAGAAAAAATGTCTTTAATAAAACTGTGAACTTGTTCCAATTTCAAGGGTTTCACTTTCAGATTACATATTCTATGTGGCACAGGAACCCGATTCTTTAGAAGAGATATTCTCAGAGGGAAACAAATGAGAAGTCAGCAGCTTTGAAGTCACTTCAATATTTGTATATTTCATGCAGAAATTTAACTGAAAGAGCCTCCCTGGTACCCACTTCCTTCTTAGAAAAAAGATGAAGCAAAACTTCTTCACTTACTGCCATAGGAGATGCCCAATGCTGAACATCTTTCATCTGAGAAGATTCTCACTCCTCTGATTCTCCTTCCAGCCAATTTTCTTTTTGTTGACTCTTCATTGACATTGGCCCTAGTGGTTTCTAGAAGAACCAATTAAGACTGGCTGTTTTGGCCCCTGTTTCAGTTTTGTTTTCTCACTCAGGGAGAAGGCCTTTGTTGCTCAGGTATATTCAGAAAATTGATGGAGGAAGCTCATTAGCACAGTCAGGTTGCTTAGGATTCAATAATCAAGGTTTTTTTTTTTAACATTTTTTATTGTAAAAAATAATTTGTATATAAAGCAAAGAAATAAAATGAAATAATTTTCAAAACACACTTCAACAAGCAGTTACAGAACAAATCCCAGAGCTTATCATGAGCTACCATTCCACCATCTCAGATTTTTCCTTCTAGCTGCTCCGAATTACTGGAGATTAGAATTAATATTATAGTGAATCAGCAGCCATACTCATTTGTTAAATCCCATTTTCTCTGTTATACCTCCTCCTTCTCTTTTAATCCTTCTCCCTATCTAGGGGGATCTCCCATTCTGAGTTTTTCATCTTGAGAACGGGTGTCCACACTAAGGGATAGGGATATATAATAATTCTTTGATAATCCTGGAGAGGCTGGTCCCTCTGAGTTTCAGGATTTTTCTGACTTCCGGGAATTATATGTTCAAGGAAAGCAAGTTTAGTACATAAAATCTTTATAAAGTCTCAGTCCAAGCCCTAGGTGTTCTTAAGAGTCAACAGGAGTGATGTTGATTAGGATTTAAAAAACAATGGAAATTAGCACTATCTAACTGAAACTTGCACAAAAGTAGCCTCCATAATAGTCTCTTGACTCCATTTGAGCACTCTTTCAGCCACTGATGCCTTATTTTATTATACTTCTTTTCCTCCTTTTGGTCAGAAAGGTGTGCCAAGGCCAGACCCATTCCCAGAACTCATGCCCCATATTGTCAGGGAGATTTTCACTGCTGAATGTCTCCATGTAGAGGGGAAGGCAGTGATTTTCCTTGCAGAGTTGGGCTTCGAAAGAGAGAGAGAGGCCACATCTGAGCAACAAAGAGACTTCCTAGAAGCAACTCTTAGGCTTCATTATGGGTAGTCTTAGCTTCTCTCCTACAGAAAAAAGTTTCTTAAGGACAAGCCTCAAAATCCAGTGCTTGACCTATTATCTTGAGAGTCTCCAATGGTTGATAGGTTATCTGGAGTCTTCCAGATGGGGGAGTTATTAGCTATATCTATAGATCTATCTATCTATCTATCTATCTATCTATCTATCTATCTATCTATCTATCTATCTATCTATCTATCTATCTCCCCCCTCCCTTTGGACTCTCAGGAATTTTACCAATATTTTTAAACTTTTTAATTATCAGCCCACAATTGTCTGAGATGTATCTTGGTTATATTAAGCTATACAGAATTACAAGGCCTCATTCCTGTTCTGTATTCCAAAAGTTTGGGAAAAATCATTAAGTGTCGAATAATGACCTTGACTCTTACAAAATTCTCTGATCAGTAAGGAGCTTACTGATAACATCACAGTATTTTATTGCTGTTTTAAAAAGTAAATAGAGCAGCCACAGTGTGGCAGGCAGATCTTAAAGTGGTCCCCATGCTCCATTTCTCCTGATGCTCACAGATTTGCACACTTCACTCCTTGTGAGTATTCATGGGACCCGTGGCTTGTTTCCAACCAATAGAATAAAGTAAAAGTGATTGAATATGCTTAATTATGTGTATTTAATGACATAAGGGTGTAGTGCCCCTCTTGCTAGAACTTTTCTCTCTTGACTGCTAATTTTGAAGAAACAAACTGTCATAAATCATGCAACCGCAAGAAAATTAAATTTACTAACCACCTAAGGGAGCTGGGACACTGACCCTACCTCAATCAGGCCTTGGATGGGAATACAGTCCTGTAGTGCACACTGATTTTAGCCTTGTGAAACCCTGAGCAGGGGACCCAGCTGAGTCATGCCCCAAATAAACAGAAAATAACTATGGTTTGTTTTAAGTTTCTAAGTTCACGTTGATTTGGTATGCAGAAAGAAAAAAAAAATGAAACCATAGTATCTTTACTTTCAATCAACAAGGGATAATTTTTCCGTATTTTATTCTCCACATAGCAAACTCTTTCACAGATCTAATTTTAGTATTACCTGTGCCCATTTGCTTTGGAGACCATATGGATTTTTGGTTTATAGTAGTGAAGCTCTTTTATTTAGGCAGGAGTATAGGAGTTATTGGAAAGGCAGATAAGCTACAATTATATTATGACTTAATCTAATTTTAAGTGATTGGAGAATCATAGAAATTGTGTTACCATTCCCTGCAGCAAATTACAACCTAGGAAGATTTTTAAAAATCTCTTTATCTCCTACTACTACAATGAAAAATTTATTTTGCATAGCTACATTCTAAATAAATGTTTCCTGATAATTGGTGACCTGATATTCAAAAATATTTTTATTGACTTTTAAAAATAAAAACAGTAGTTTCAAATTTTCTATATAGTAAACTAAAGTTAATGCATGCAATAATATTAAACAGCATAGAAAATGAAGCATTGCTCATTCAATGGCACTCCAATAGGGAAATTTATGAAACATGGTTTGCATTTAATTGCATGAATAAAACAAGAAAAACAAACAAATAAATGCCCCCCAAAAACAGAAATCCAATTTAGGAATTTTGTGATCAATGTAATATATACAAATGTTTTCCTAAACATTAATTTTTTTATATACTTTAAAAGACAGATATTATATTTAAAGACAGCTCTCAGTTTAGCTAAGCTAAGTATGTTATTTTCTAGAACCAATAAGTAAACAGAAATAAAAAGGATCTAATTGGTTTGTGAAGATAGCCACAATATTGGTCAAAATTCAGGAAAATAACATTATGCTGAGTGAGACTAGCCAAAAACTAAAGGACAAATACTGTATGGTCTCACTGATATGAACTGACATTAGTGAAGAAACCTGGAGAATGTCATTGGTAACAGAGACCATCAGGAGCTAGAAATAGGGTAAGATATTGGGTAATTGGAGCTGAAGGGATACAGACTGTGCAACAGGACTGGATACAAAAACTCAGAAATGGACAGCACAATACTACCTAACTGTAATATAATTATGTTAAAACACTGAATGAAGCTGCATGTGAGAATGATAGAGGGAGGAGGGCTGGGACATAAATGAAATCAGAAAGAAAAATAGATGTTAAAGATCGAGATGGTATAATCTAGGAATGCCTAGAGTGTATAATAATAGTGAAATGTACAATGTACAAATTTTAAAAATGTTTTTGCATGAGTAAGAACAAAGGAATGTCGTTATTGCAATGTCCTGAAAATAGATGGTAATTAATATTTTAAAATGTCACCTTATGTGTGAGACTAAAGCAAAACATGTTTGTTACAAAATTTATATTTTGACTAATGCATTTCCTAATACAACTCATTTAGATAGTTTGATTGAACATCATAAGTACTTGGAATCTCAGATAGGACATGAGATTTTGTTGGTTTGTCCAGAGTGATGCCCCGATGAATCCCACAGTGATTTGATTAGTGAGTGGAAAAGTATTTGCAAGCCCCCTTTGGGGAATGGTGAGAGTGGAGAGAAATTCAACTTTCCCAAGTTGAATTCTTGATATTCTCACAAGCAGTGTGGACAACCAAAGCTATAGGCTGAGCCCCCAGTCTTGGGGTTTGTTCATATGAAACTTAACCCCACAAAGGATAGGTCAAGTCTACTTAAAATTTAGGCATAAGAGTCACCCCAAAGAGAGCCTTTTTTGTTGCTCAGATGTGGCTTCTCTCTCCAGCCAACATGACGAGCAGTCTCACCACCCTCCCCCTCTCTGCATGGGCCATGACTCCTAGGGGTGTGGACCTTCTTGGCAACGTGGGACAGAGATCCTGGAATGAATTGAGACTCAGCATCAAGGGACTGAGAAAAACCCTAGAATGAGCTGAGAATTAACATCAAGGGATTGAGAGAACCTTCTCGACCAAAGGGGGAAGAGTGAAATGAGACTAAGTGTCAATGGCTGAGAGATTCAATATCACCTTGTTGCTCAAGATGTAGCAGAGAGGCTGGAGGGAACTGCCTGAAAATGTAGAGCTGTGTTCCAGTAGCCATGTTCCTGATGATGATTGAACAATGATAGAGCTTTCACAATGTGACTCTGTGAATGTGAAAACCTTGTGTCTGATGCTCCTTTTATCTACTTTATCAACAGAAGAGTAGAACATATGGAATAAAAATAAATAATAGGGGGAACAAATGTTAAAATAAATTCAGTTTGAAATGCTAGTGGTAAATGAAAGCGAGGGGTAAGGGGTATGGTATGTATAATCTTTTTTTTTCTCTGTTATTATTTTATTTCTTTTTCTGCTGTCTTTTTATTTCTTTTTCTAAATCGATGCAAATGTTCTAAGAAATGATGAATATGCAACTATGTGATGATATTAAGAATTACTGATTGTATATGTAGAATGGAATGATATCTTAATGTTTTGTTTGTTGTTAATTTTTTTTAATTAATAAAAAAAGAATCCTAAAAAAAAATTTAGGAAAATAAATGTTACACAAAAACAGAAATTGTAGATAATCTGTGGTTCCATTATATATACTCAAAAAATAGTCACATTCTTTTTCAATGAAATCATTATTGATAGATCAAGAAAAACTAGAATTTAAGTAACACATATAGTAGTCATATAAGACCAAATCATACTCACATAAGAAGTTTCTTGAATCTTCCTAAGAAGAGTTTTATGTTTAATTCTCATTCCAGTGCCAGTATTTTTTCCCTTTGACTCTCAGAGATTTTGTCCGATTGCTTAAAAATAAAGCAAAAAACAGCCACAAAACAAACAACACACCTCTCTGAACACTGAAATTCAGGCTGACCAAAGCCCAAATATGGGGAGTCTTTGGAAATGCTAAGTTGAAAGTATTAAGGTAGAATTTCTGCAAGTATATGCTCCAAATCTGTCCTTCACAGTTCCTCAAATCAGATTATAATGTTGAGAAAATGTGTGTTAGGACTATCACCACTTCTAAATGACTTTTCTTTTGCCTGACTGTAGCTTTCATAAACTTGCCCATCCACAAAGGGGTGAGGGTGGGGTACGTTTCCCACTTCGCTAAGCAATATCTTTAAATTATCTTCAGTTTTCTCATATGTTACATAAACGAAACTATTTAGATAACCAGAGACTCAGATCATTCCATTTAAAGACATACATTTACATACACCCTTAAATGCATTAAATTTTACATTCTATTTTATTAGCTATATTGTCTTTGAAATTCATTTGTTTTATCCTGAACATAACTTCACTTGACATATTATTTTTATTCCCTTTATTAAAGCTTACTGTTGTCCATTGGATGGTAAGAAAGTAAATCTCTTTTAAAATATGTGATTGAAATTTACTAAATAAAGTTGACATTTTTTTCCTGATTTTTGTAGCACCTTAACTATTCAATTGACAATTCTACTTCTTAAAAAATCTGTAGTTATAAAGTGCATTTGAAAGCTCAGAAGGCCATTCTCTCTCCTCAATCTATCCTAAATTTATAAAATGAGGGAGTTTGGGCCACTTTCAACCTCCCCACCTGCTGTCCCATAATCCAGACTAGCTATAAACTCTGATCGCATTATTTAAATGCAGCTAATAATTACCATGTGAATTTTATCCAATCTAGGCTCAATTTCTTCATGCTTCTGGTCATTCACAATTCTAGTGAAAATTGAAAGTGACAATGGGATGAGCTATGGTCCTGTTATTCCAATTAACCCTGCAACATCTCCCTTCTCTAGCATCCATTTGAGATTTCCCTCACACTTAAATGTCACTTCTGGTGATCTATTTGGTGGATTGACACATTCTTGAGTGTTTAAGCCCATTATTGCTGTGACCTGATAAGGCCATGGTTGTAGCACTTGTCCTCTTACAATTAAAACTGGGAATTGAAAGACAAAAAGATGACTCACCAGATCATCCAAAAGTCAAACATATTCTTTCCTTCCCTCATTATGTGACAGAAGTTCTTCCTGCCATGATGATAAGGCTCAAATAGCCCACAGTACAGTAACTTCTTTCTAAGTTTTCTGGTCTATTGGCAAACTGTGGAAGCTATAGTTTTAAATTTAGTGTGTCCTAAAGGTGGAATAATCTATCTCTCCTAGTCCCTGGAGAGTACCCAGGGACCTCAAGACTGACAGGGCTTCTGTATGTAGGAAAAGGAGACATAAATTCTCCATGTGGATCAATGGGAGTGATGGTGAGTGTAAATACTCTTGCTTTTCTCATTGATTCCAAATCCTTGGCTCCAATCTCATATATTAAACTAGATGGAGGCACAGCACCATATAATGGCAGGTCAAGGTATATGCAACATCCTAAAGGATAATGCTCCATCTTTGAAGCACATCATCTCTAATTTGATGATGCAGCAGAACCATCAAGAATCCATTCCACCACTTTTGGGCCAGCACATATCTGATAAGATCAGAGGATCTAATGCTCTTGTGCCTGTCATGACATTATTATTTTAGTCATAAAGTGGTTTATTTGGCGTAAGAAGATATTATGTGAGATTTCATGTCAGTAAGCCAAAATGCTATCTAAGTCTTAGACATTGATTTTGGGTGTGGCAGGAAAAGCAAAACCATCCTTGCAGTATAGATTAACTCTAGTATTTCCTGATTGAATTGGCCCAGTATAATCATCTCATCCCCTAGTGGCTAGAATGACTGTCCTCCTTGAGGAGAAGTTACTATATCTGTGGCTTAACAATGTCTCTGATTCCAACAGGTCAGATAACCAGCAGTATACTCTGAGCATGTATATCACTATGCATCTTCCTGTGATGGTGGAACATTGTAGTTTTCTTTGCATTTATCCTTCTTGTCATTTGTGAGTTTCTTTGATCTGGGGCTATATGTCATTCCATAAGTTTTGGAATATTCTCACACATTATCTTTTCAAGTATTTCTTCTCTATATTTTTCAAATGAAGTCCATTTAATATTGATTCATTTATTTCTCATGCTCTTTATCTGACTGTAATTTTGTGTTTTTTTCCTACCCTTCAGTTTAGATAATTACTATTGACCTATCTTACGATGTTTTAATCCTTTTTTCTGCTGTGTCCCATATGCATTAAGGTCACCATGGCATTCTTAATTTTAGATATTTTCTTTTCAGCTGTAGATTAGCAAAGTGTTTATTTTTAGAGCTTTAGTTGTTTCATTGAATTCTAAAATTTTAGATTAATTTTGTCTGTATGCTTGTTTTTTTAGCATTCATAAAACTCTTAATTTCATGTGTGAGACATTCATAGATCTGCTTCTATAAATATTTTTAAATTTTAATTATGAATCATATTTTCTGCATCACATTTTCCTTCTTCCTTATATTGTCTCATATTCTTTAAGGTGTACAGTACATTGTATTTAAAATAATCATAAAACCGGTATAAATATCATTTTCCATGAAAGGGCTTGACTTTTCTTTCTCTCTCATTCATGCTAAGGGGTGGATCACTTTGAGCCAATGATGAGTAAAACTGGATCAGGGATGGATTTCATCTTTTATTAGTTTCAAATGACTTAAGGATAAGGTCAGTCCTATGTGTATAATAGGAACTTGATAATAGCCATGGTTGGGTTTTTTATGCGTATTCTTATATATTATTGATATGTTTATGCTTAATTAAAATAGAGAAAATAAATATTGGAAATAATTCTAAATATATCTATAATATTCATTATTGAAATCACAGTCAAGATAAACATTATGCTTTTGGTAAGATATATATTTTCATATAGGAAAAATTAAATAATAGGAAAACAGTGAAATTTGGAAAGCTTATATCTAGGATTAGTTATATTAATTTTTTTCTGAAAGTTTGAAAGAAGATTATAAATATAAATAGTATATTATTTTATAGTGTATAATTTAGACAAAATTTCTGTAAGATATAGCTTAACTTAAATTCCTGCATGCTTTCAGTAGTCCATCAAAATCCATTGAGTTTTCCTTGTTACTTTGGAAACTCAATCAACATTTTCTCCTCTAAGGCTGAAACAGTTATTCAACAAAGAGAAAAAGGAACAAGATATACTTTTCTACAGAGTTATTTAAGACAAATATTTGAGCTTCTGAAATAAGTTTTAAGTTTTGCAATGAATGCTCCTTAGCTCTTATTAAACTTGCTCTAGAATTGAACTTTTCCTACCAGTACAATAGGACTATGTATGAACGTTTGATATAAACTATCATTTTATTATTTCTAATTTACTGATTTTGTACAAGTTCATGCAGTGTGGTTACTAGCAACATATACAGTGCACTATATGTTTCTAAAAAGCAATATTCCAAATTAAAAGGAAAATCAATATGCAAAAGTTATATCTCTTTTTCTGTTTCAATTTACTTATTACCAACTATATATTTTTAATGAAACTTATTCTAGGCCAAAAGAAAGCATCCCTCTTCCTTCCAGTATCAAAAGCAGGTATTGTAAGAAACCTAATTAGAAGGCAGTGCAAAAGAGAGTGTTAAATTTGCTTTATACCTGTTACAAACTACTTCATTAAGTGTCAGAGCTTTTCCAAATAACGGTAAGCCTTCTCTCTTTATGCCATTTTTTAAAATAATATCTGATTTAATATAAAAGTAATGTAGGCTCAATAGTTATACATGGCAATGATAAGTTACAAGAAAACCTCTTTTGAACATTCTGTCTTAGTTTTCTAGGCTGCTCAAGAAAATATCATGAAATAGGTCAGGCTACACAATGGGGATTTATTGTCCTACAGTTTGAGGGTATAAAAAATCCAGATCAAGGTGTCTGCCAAGGCAATGTTTTCTTCTTAAAGACTGTGAGGTTTGGGGGATGGCTGATGGTGATCTATTGGTCTCTTAGATTGTCACACGGTTCTTCCCTTCTCTTTCAGGGCCCACTGATGCTCAGATGTTTGCTTCCCATGGCTCTTTATCTCTGTATGTCTAAATTTCATTCCATTTATAAAAAGCCCCAGTAATAAGATCAAGACCCATCCTTATTGGGGTTGAGTCACTTCTTAATTGAAGTAATCTCATCATAAGGTCCTACTTACAATGGGTTCACACCCACAGGAATGGATTAAACTTAACAGCATGTTTTTCTAGGGTGCATCCAGTTGAAAGCTACCACACTCCATCTTCTAGACCCCCAAAAGACATGTTCTTTCTGTATGAAAACACATTCATTCCATCATAACGTCTCAAAAGCCTTAAGTCATTTCAGCTGCAATGTTAAGTATAAAGACACATCAAAATTGGTTATGGATGTGGTCTGTTCTGAGACACAATTCCTCTGCCTTTGGACCTGTGAAATTTAGAAAACAGATGATCAACTTTCAATACACAATGCAGGGCAGACATAGGATAAACTGTTCCATTCCACAAAGGAAAAACTGGAAGGAAAACAGGCATCATGGGTTCCAAACAATTCTGAAAGTCAGCACTGCATACTGAATTAGATTTCAAGATCTGAGAGTCATCCATGTAATGGTATTTTGTCCTCTGGACCTGATGAAACTGAAGAAGTGGCAACCCCATCCTTTTCAAATGCTTGCAAGTGGCCATGCTCTCTATAATCACTGAAATGAAGGCTCCACCCTCTCCAACCATCAAGATGGCAACCAGGCTCTCCATTAAAGCTGGGACAGGCCTTAAATTTCCAAACATTAGGGTGGCCAGGTTTTCCTGAACAGCAAGGTGGAAGGAGCACCCTCTCCAAGTTGCAGAGCAGACTTGCCCTTCCTACACATGTCGGTGAACCTGCTCTCTTGGCCCAAGATTATATCTTTGGTCCAGACCTCAGTTTCCTTGGCTCTGTACTTGAAGCCATTTTTCGTTCAATTTTTCCTCTCTCTGTCCTTCTTAGTCCAGGCTGGCAGTGGTTCCACTCATACAAATCTTACAAAAACTTGTCAGTATTGCATGTAACTCACAAAGGTCCACACCAACAGACAATAGTACTTTCCACAGATCCTTCTTGGATAACTGTACCTCCAATCCTGACTTGTCCAGAAATTACTGTTTAATTCCAAGTCCTATTAAACCCTCACAAGGAATGCTATTCTCTGGGGACTCACTTTCAGAAACTCATACTTTTTTAAACCATCAGGTTCTGGTTTCCTTGTGCCCAGGAGTTCACTTTTCAGCTTTTCCCTTTCCTCTCATATTTTACTATAAGCTTCAATGGGAAACCAGGCTGCATCTTTCACATTTAGCTTGGAAAATCCTTACCTCCAAACTCATCACTTTCAAATTCTGCCTTCTATCTAACATCAAAACTCCATTTCAGGACAGGACACTGTGGCTCAGCAGGCAGAGTTCTCACCTGCCATGCCCGAGACCCAGGTTAAATTCCTGGTGTCTACCCATGCAAAAAAACCTCAATTTCACCAAGTTCTCTCTGGTTTTTAAACAGGGATCATCTTTCTTCCAGTTTCCAATTACATATTCATCAATTCCTACTAACACCTCCTTAGAAGTACCTTTAAGCATCCGCATTTCCACCAACAGTCTGTTCAGAGCAATCTAGGCCTTTTCTGCTAGGCACCTCACAATTCTTCCAGCCTTTATCAATTACTGAATCCCAAAGCCATGTCAACATTTTTTGGTATTCACAGTAGCAACACCACACTCTCCTGGTAGCAAAATCTGTTTTAATTTCCCAGGTTGCAAAAAGAAATACCATGAAAATGGGCCAGGTTAAACAATGGGAATTTATTCACTCTTTGTTTGAGGCTAGGGAGAAGTCTAAATCAAGATACCATCAAGGTAAAGCTGTCTGCTCAAAGACTGTGGCATTCTTGGTCAGCTGCCGGCAGTCTTTTGGTCCATACCTTGTCACATGGTATTTTAGTTTCCTAGGCTGCTTAAAGCAAATACTATTAAATGATTCAGCTTAAAGATTGGGAATTTATTAGCTTATAGTTTGAGGCCAAGGAAATGCCCAATTCAAGTCATCATCATGGCAATGTTTTCTTCCTGAAGACCAGCTGCTGGTGGTCCTTGGCCCTTCTGTAACATGGCAAGGGACATGACGGCATCTGCTAGTCCCTCCCTTCTCTTCCACGTTTAAATTATTCTTGCTTTTTGCTTCCCTGGCTTTATCTCTCTCTATATATATTTATTTCTTTATAAAGGACTCCAGTAAGAGAATTCAGACCCATACCAATTGAGGTGGGTCACACTTTAACTGAAGAAGCCTCATCAAAAAGTCTTACTTAAAAATGGTTTATATCCACAGAAACTAATTTAAAGAGAATGTTTTTCAGGCACATGCAGCTTCAAATCACTACCCTTGCTTAATATTCAGCAACTTACTTCCTATCTCTTTCTTCCTGTTTGAAATTCATTCTGCTGAAAATGGCCTCATAATAGGATTAAGACCCATCCTGATTGGGATTGGGTCACACCTTAACTGAGGTAATATCATCCAAAGTTCCTACTTATAATGGGCTCATACCCACAGGAACAGATTAGATTTAAGAATATGCTTTTTCTGAGGTACCTACAGCTTTAAACTGCCACACACTCCAAAGACACCTACCATGGAGACTTTCTTTCTAGAGAGTGTGGGTGTGTTTCTCTATATGTGAATTGAGCTTTTAGATTTCCAAAACCTTTTTTTATAAAAAGGTCTATTTTTCCACATTTGATTTTTTTTTTAATTTTTGACTAATGCCAAATGAATCCTTTATATATATATATATATAGAAAAGTAGAAAGAACAAACTGAAAGGGGGGGATTCAGATATGAAAATATTCCTTATGATTTTCCTCATAAGGAAAGTGAGAAAAATTATCTAATAAATCTGTGGTAACAATTAGATGATGAGTTAAAGATTCTAGGAGTGGAAAAAGGACTCAGTTTATTTCTGTAACATGAATGAACAGAAATAAACCAGAAAAGCAGGACCACAACTATATCATAATGTTCATATCTATGGTTAGGAGTGGTGAAAATATATATCCTTGATTGAGTGGAACACTTAGATTGTTAGGGAAGCTTTAGAAAATACCACATGCTGATTGGCTTTAACAATAGGAATTTACTACCCTAGGGTTTTGGAGGCTGGAATTCCAAAACCAAGATCTCGATAGGCTATGCCCGGTCCTGGAGTCTGTGGTATTCTGGTGCTGGCTCGCCACAGTCCATGGGGTTCCTTGACTTGCATCTCTGCCTCTGTTGCATGGTGCTCTGCCTCATTCTCAGACTTCTTCTGGTTTCTGGCTTCTACAGACTTATTGCTTCCAAATTTCTTCTGCTTATGGGAAATTCAACCTCATTTAATTCTATTAAGACCCATCCTGATTCAATTTGGCCTCATCTAAGTAGCATCTTCAAAGACCCTATTCACAAATGGGTTTACATATACATCCTGACTCACCTTGATATATTTAACAATACTATCTACAAATGCTTTCACACCCATAGAACTGGGGTTAGAACTTGAATAGAGGATGTGATTCAATCCCCAACAATAACTATATTGAATTTGTCCCATAGGCATTTCTTCTTTTGATAAGCTAAAGTTTCCTTATGGCATTATTACACCACATTTTTTCATCATTTAATGAGATTTCACACATTTGTTAATGCAGGTATACTATTGTGCTTTAATGCTGAACTCTTACTTACCATATATGGTTGAAATTACAATCTAGTATCATTTGTGATTCAAATGTTTTGAATGGGGTTGATTCTAACCCACAGCTACAGAAGTGGGTAAGCAAACCAATTTTGGCCTATTGCAGACATTTAGAGATGTATAAGCCTCAGTTCATTTTTATTGGTTCAGGGAAAATCGCTTGACCCAAGTCAAATTAAAGAGACTAAATGAAAAAAAATTGGTTGCAATCACTGAGACAGAAAATCTTTTGAACTGTTAACTACAAAAGTAATATATATTTGGAGTTGCTGAGAATCAGTAGATAGAGACACCTTCACAACAGTGAGTCTAGTCAGAAGAACTCTAAAGCAGGAGTTGGAGAGAAAGATACAGTTACTGGTATTGGCTGAGCCTATCATTTAACCAAAACAAAATGACACTGTGAGCATGAACTTTTAAGTTGTAAATGGCTATGATACCCTGTTTTAGCTTAAACCTGTTTAGAGCTGATTTTTCATCATTAAGCCAAACAGTCATAAATACTATACTATCACCCCCAAGGAACAATCAGAGTGGCTTCTGGGTTAAAGTTTGATTGAAGGGCTTTGGCATAGAGCAGATGGAAACTTCCCCTAAGTTCCCTAGAAGAACCAGGCATTTTATACATTGCATGGAGCCAGAATGGGAACCCAGAATTAACAAGAACTGTGTATTCCTGACACTATACAGCTTCATTGTTTGAAACAATATTATCAAGTCCTCAGTGCCTTAATCTCCAAACCAATATCGACATTTTACTAATGCATTATAATGCCTTGCACATGAAGAAATTATCTCAAGCAAGCCTCCATTCCAGTAAAATAATCTCAGTTCATTTACTGGGAAACAATAATCATTTAAAATATTTTAAAAGCACCAGGAAATAAAATGTTATGATTTAGGTAAAGATGTGTCCACATTGCATAACCATATGAAAAGTAAAAATGTTTCAGTTATTGCTTTAAAGACAAATGGTTTGATAAATAAAACTCTCTTTGGAAAAAAAATTAAATATATCGAAGTTCATAACTATCATTTTTTTATTCAGCAACATAGATTATTTATATTCTTATTTATATATCTTGCTTTATCACAATCCAAATCAGAAACACTGAAAAGGGAAGATGAGGATTCAAGAATTACCGAAATACATTTATTCTGCTATGTTTTTAAATGTTTAAGTAAAGAGCAAAAATTGAAATGTAGGTTTTAAGATCATAAAAGAATAATTATTTTAATTAAGATAAAACTTATTTTAATGTTATGACAAGTTTACTTGCAGTTGACTTCTTGAAACCTAACTTTCAAAACCTAGAGAAAGATGTTTTAAATGTTTGATTTCATTCCGAGCCTATATTTTATGCTCAGTCAAAACATAATTTAGAAAATCAACTTTACTTGAGTTAAGCTCTAAGTCAAATTCTCATGTGTATTTTTTTTCTGTCCACCAATCTGCAAGAACATGACATATATTAACCTTAGCATAAAGATATTTCTCAGTATCTAATCAAAATTTAGTCACCCTTTAAAAAATACCTAACTCTTGGTAAATGAAAGCCTTTACCTAATATAATCTGATTAGCGTTTTGTAATTAAGGCTGAACAAATGTCAGTTTATACCAAAATGAGTTCAATGATTTCTTAATTAATATTTTTCTTATTTATTAAAAATAGTCTAATAAGAGCCACTGATTTTTAGTTTTTCATAATTTCCTCTTATGATTTGTATGAAATCAATGTTAATTTGTAATTTATATACTGTCTGACAGAATTAGATGTCTAGATTTTGTGTTTGTGAACTTCTTAATGCAAGGTATATTTCTGTGTCTCCCTATTCTCAAGCAGAATGCCTGTCACATATTTGAGTCAAAACTATATTTAATGAAAAAATGAATATCTACTTTCATGTCTCTTGATAATGTACTATTTCTGTGTGATTGTTAGAAATTATTAAAGACCTTAAGACAAAAATGTCATCAGTCACAGATGACTGATTTTTGATGGCTAACTGATCATTCTACTTGTCTATGTGTGGTTGTGTAGTGTTATTTACATTTATTTCACTGAAAGCTATTTTCCATTTATATGAAAGTACAAATATCTAAAGGGGGAGGAGCAATATAAAATAATAACAGTGATGAAAGCTAAATTACTTCACAGAGAGATATCGTTTAGAATTGAAATTAAAGGCTATGTGTAAGCAAAAGCAGAATGAAACAAAACTATAAAAGAACACCTAATTTTTATTAAACTATAACTACATTTTCTTTTAGCTTAAAATCCCTACATATGTTTCAGCAAGATCATCTAACTAAGGGTAAATCTCTATTGATTTTTTTACCCCTTTTCTGATTATTTAGATTATTGGAACAAAATGTACAGTAGACTGGGCAGGCATTTAGAATGACCAGCTATAGTTATGAATTTGTACATTAATAGATAAGTAAACTTGGGAAATTGTTGTCCCATCTGCTAAAACAAATACCATAGAATGGGATGGCTTAAACAAAAGGAATTTACTGGCTCATAGTTTTGAGACTAAAAGTCCAAAATAGAGGCATCAGGCAAAATTCATCCATTATATGTTTCAAAACAACAATTGCCAATTTGTTCACTAATTCATTAAGTTATTTATCATGAATTCCATGAAGAAAGTTCAATATCTAAGTTATTAGCTTAATCCCAAAGTATATTAGAATAACCAAATGATAGAAAGTATTTAATATTTGATAAAAATATCCAGATGGGTTTTTGTTTGGATTGGTTTTATCTTTTAGTTTTTGTTTTCCAGGTTGGCAAATGTGACTCAGAGATTTTCTCAAGTATAGACAAACAGATCAGTGGGTCTATTGAACAAATACAAAAATGGGTTGCATTGATAAGAATTAAAAAGGCAATGATTAAACGTGCAATATTTATTTGTCCTTACTAATCTTCATTATATATATATATATATCAGAAATTATCAGTTTTCACAAATAAAGAAAGGATGTTTTCCAAGAATATCATCCTAATCATTATGTCCCTAAACAGAAGACCAACTAAATCACAGAAATTATTTCGGGCATTTTATGCATGTTCCAGAATGACAGATAATGACATATTGGTGTTCCCTGGGTGTCCATTGGTCCTCACTCTTCTTGGTTTTCACTGTCTTCATTGCAATTGCACCCATCTGCTCTGATGAAATGTGAAATACCAGCGCATTAATATAAAAATAACCAATGCATGCTAATATGGCAGGATATTCAAACTATTATATTAAATTAAAAAGGAAATTGCAGGATAGTATAGTCCATATTATTTCCATCTTTCACATATTTTTTAATTAATAGCAGCAACAAAAAAGAAAGGACCATGGCAAATCAAAGTATTAGGATTCACATAAGCAATTTCACTCTGAGAAAGTAAACAGCTGTGGAGGTGAAAAGTAAGGGAAAAGTGCGCTTCGGGAATATGAGTTATCCAAATGTAGACTTATCCAACTATAGGTTGTCTCTCTCAGTAACCATTCCTACTTTCTTCCCCCTTGCTTTACCCTCCTATAAAGTATGGGAGTTAAATAATTCAATTTTAAGCTTCTTGTGCAGCTGTGGTTAACTGTGTGACACAGTTATGCACACTGAGATGTAAGTTGAATTCTGTGATGAAGATTTCCTTTCTAGAAGGAACCCTTGCTAGAATAGTTAGGTCTTTCCACATTTGTTTGTCTGGATTGCCAATGCCATGCTTGAATGGGCAGTTCCCCCCTTGTGGCCTTAAGAATGAATAGTAAAGCACCTGCTTTGTGTAAGTCCCTAGGGTACCACTCACAATGTACTCTATGTAAACGGTGCCACTTTGTGTTCTGAAACATGTTGGCCTTAGATGGAAGTCAAATACTAATAATGGTAGAGTTAGAAATATGGCAGAAACCACAGTTTCCACTACAAATAAGATGTCTACTAGACTAGACTCAAACAGTCAATTTTTTGACCTTCTGTTACCTGGAAAAAAATATACTTTTGTCTGGCTTTATTCATTGGGGTGGGATATTCTGTTATCTTCAGACTAATACAACCCTAATTGATACATCATTCTACTTGTGAATCTAGCTTACCTTTTGATAAAATATTTAAATCTGCAAATTCCCATATTATATTATGATAGTAATTATAGAAACAATATGTAATGTGAGCAACACATGTTTATATTTATTGAATTATAACTTATAATATTTTAATCATTTGGTGACTTGATAACTTTCACCTCAAATGGAATTTGAATCATATCAGCAAAACTAAATTAATATTCACATCTAATCAAAGACATGAGATTGGAAGAGTGAACATGTTCACATGATAATCATATTGTCTCATTTAGGTAGAAAAGAGGACTGCAAAATCAGAGGAAGAGATGAGGCAGCTTTTTATATTAACACAAAATATAATGACTGGCATTTTCTTTTCTATCATTTAATTTATTATTTAAATAATCTATCATTTAAATGGGCAGGCACTGGAAATCGAACCCGGGTCTCCGCCATGACAGGCTAAAATTCTACTAATAACAAATTAGATAAATAATTATTCATATGTAAAATTTACAATTTTATATATTTTTACATTTGTATTTCTTAAATTGTTTAAAAAATCTATAGAATTCAATTATGCATATAAACATGGATTTATTTCCTTTTCAAAAATAGAATTAAAACTTTATTGGAATTATCTGATTATAAAAACAATACATGCCCATTATATAAAACTTACAATATAAAAAATGTGTAACAGAAAAATTTGAAGTTATCTCATTATTCAGAAAACTTATTATAAATATTTGGCTATGTATTTACCCAGATTGATAGATGGATAA